>JBAMAX010002515.1:0-297670 GCA_037043745.1 Chymomyza amoena
TGCTTAAAAAATAAGCATGGTATGGTCAATTGTCAAAATAGTAGATCAAACTTATTCTTTTGATTTTCATATTTAGCAAGACTTGACCGCGCCAAGGTCACAAAAATGAGGCACCCAGCACTTTGAGGCGGCACCACCAAACTCTGCCTTTGACATCTGTGACAGCGGTCAACTAAGCTCGAAATTTCTTTTCGAATAGGCTTTTTAGCGCTCCAGTCTTCCACACTCTATATTTCATTCTCTTTGCATGCTAACGTTAGCTGAACGAATTTTTGAGTTTGTACGATGATGAAGATGATGCTCTATCGGTTCAATTAAAGCATATCTGTCTGTTTTTAGCTATCCAAGCATATTCAATGCTTTTACATATATTTGCAGATTACACGAAAACAAAAATTTATTTATATTTCAAATTAATTCTTTTCTTCTCAATATTATAATAGGTTTTTACTAATTATAACTTAAAAATTATCGATATTCAGAATAGCAAGTGTTTTAAAAGTTTTGCTTACCTCTCGAATCACTCTAAATTAAACCAAAATCATATTTTTTCATTTTAATTTTATCTATGACAAAGTATTGAGTATTGTTTTTAACAAAATTTTGTATAACTTAAAATTGTAGTATTCTTATTGATATGAATTTAAAAAAATTTGTTTTCCTTATTTTTCAAAATACAAAAAATAAGATTTTATTTTGCTAAACTTGAAAACCGTATTTAATTTTTTGAATAATTTGAAGCAAAATTTAAAAAATTTAAATTTTATTTTGTAATTTAATAATAAATTAAAAAAAATTATTATTGGAATTTTGCGAAATTTTCTCAGTTTATAAATGTCAGCATGTTATTCCAAACCTTTTGTGATTTTTTTACGTATAAAATTTAATTGTAAATATATTGAAATTACTTTTAAAAGTTATCATAGCAAAAACCTGAGAAACGAGGTGAAAATTAATTATTCTCCGTTTGAATTTTTTTTGTCAAACTTTAACTCGGTTTGCTGTTTGGTTCTGCACTTAATCTCGTGAGTCCAGAACAAGAACGCTTCATGTAAATAAATCCATTTTGTTTAGTAGTTTCAATAAACATTTAATTTTTTTAAATAGGCATTAATTGAAGGGTCTGACAAATCTAAAAAGGCCGTGAAAGTCCTAATTATTTCCATTCCACGTTGTATGTTATATCTCAAAAAATAAGCAAATGCAACACTCTCAAAGTGTAATATGTATAATAAAATATATATTTTCTACTATCATTTTTCGACAATTTTCCCCTTTGCAAATTAGTTTTAATTAGGGAGAAATTTATAATTAATCCCAAGAAATTTGCAGTTTGACTCTAACGTCCAAGTGCAAATTTGAAAATTTAACACAATTTTTAGTGGCGCCATCTTGTGATAGCAGCTGCAGTTTTAACTTATCGCTTTTCAGTTAGTTTCTTTTTTGGTATTTTCATACCAAAGCAAAGTATTTCCGTAGTGCAACTACTGCGGTCACACTGCCCAAGAGCGCAGCTGCTCTGTTAGCTAACCGCCGGCACTGTAACACTTGCCATACTCTTCAAAGGCTTAAGCAAGCAACATGTGCGACTAGCAACGCAATATAAAGCTGTTAATTCTACTATTAGTTTAACAGACTGTTAAATAGCATGGACTAGCTGAGAGAGTCTCATTTGTTCATTCTGTCAATTTATGTTTTTGTTGCCAAGTTTTATTCGTCGTGAACGGTTGTCGCGCGCATTTTCGTTCGTTCGCTTCGAGTTGCACTTTTTTTGTGTGTAAAGCGCTGTGTGTGCGTGTATGAGTGTGTGTGCGTGCGTGCGCGTTGTTTTTTTGTGTTTTTGTACAGTTATTTAGCTTATTTATTGCGTTTGAGCCGCTTCTTAAACATTGTAAGTTGAGTGTAAATAAGTATTTAAATAAACGTGTTAAAGTGTGCAAAAAAAAAAAAAATGGTAACAGTTTAAACGAAAGGCGCTGCTTTGCTTGGAACTGAGACACGGTGGTTGTATATGTGCGTGTGTGCGCGCGTGTGTGTGTGTATGTGTTAGTGTTGTGCAGCGACGCTGCCTAAGACCAGCATTTTGTTGTTGCGCAGCGTCAATGAGCGAGCGTGTGTGCGACTGTGTGTGTGTAAATTCCAAAACATACGTTGCCGCCGTCGCACAGTGGCACCAAACTGCACAAAAGCGACGAATTTCAAAGCGCCGCTTAAGCTTTGGGCGTGCGAGTGTATTGAGTGTTTTTGTTGCTGTTTGTTAGTGAGTGTGTGTAGTGTGTGTGTGTGCGTTGGGTGTGTCATCTATCGTTTATAATAAATTTTTATTTCCACTTTTATTTCGTTTATATTTCTACTCAATTTGAGTTTTTTTTTTGTGGCTGCTGCTGCTGCCTTTGTTTTCCATTCCACGCTTTTTGTTGTCTTTCAACAATTCTCTCATTCTAAGCCTATTCGTAAGCGGCGGCCAAGCCAACAGTTCAGTGTCATTGTATGCATAGTGTTGTTGTTGTTGCCGTTGTTGTTTTTTGTTGGCTATCTTCTCTCCTTTTTTTTTTCTTCTATACACTGAACGTAGAAGCAACAAATGCTGCGCGTTGCCAACTTGGTGGCAAAATTTTTGTATTGTGCACCCAACAACAACAACAGCACTGTGCTACGTGATAAAATGTGTGTTAACGTTAAGAACAGACACTCATGCAATGAGGAGTGCCAATTAGAATTTATTATTATTCATTATTTTGCCCATTACTTACATACAAACTTGCCGTATATACCACAAAGCAAATATACATGCAGACAGTGAGCTAAAAAAGTTTGCAGACGTGAAATTTTTGAATACAAATTTATATCTCGAAGCTAAGATTATAGGCTACAGTAAAGTTTAATGCGAACGACATTAATAATTGGTAGACGTTAAGACCGAAAAACATCTTAAAAAGGCGGATCATGATCTGCAATTTCGGATCATCTGTCGTTTTCTCAGAATTATATAGAAGATAGGTAAGATTAGGTTGGCACACTTAGATGGCCATTATGCTCCGTAGGTCTCACAAAGACATTTGTGCTTGAAGACATCAGCTCAACGATTTAGCAGACAAACAGAGTTTGATGAAGTACATCCGAAATTTGTATTTTTAAGAACATTTAAAAGACAAAATAAAATTTTTTTTCGCTATATCTGGCTAAAGTGATGACTTAAAAATATGGTAAAAATATAATAAATAAATATTTACCTTTTATTTTAACTTTTTATATAAAATTAATTATCAAGGTGTAAACGTTTTATTTGATAAAAGATCAGTTTTGATAGAAGTTTGTGATAAAGAAATCTTTTATATAAGGCATTCGTACTGATACTACAAGCAAAACAACACTGGAGCTAATTTTGTTCTGAGGAAATTTTGTTAGAAAAAAGTTTAAAAACTCAGTCCTTTAGACAGTTTTCGAATTAGTCTGTTTTAAAAAATTCATAATTATCATAAAGGCGCAAATATTTTGTTGGTTCTCCGTTGATTTAATTACTTTTAAGCAATCCATTTTAAGCGATTTTGTAGTTTTTTTTTGTTTTTAATTAAATTTGCATCTTAGTAAGTTTTGTTGTTGTCAGTTTTCCTCTTACAGTTCAGCACTAAATGCACATAAAGAAGCTTCAGAACTTTTTAAGACAACCATTGTTGTATAAGAAATAATTAATCCTTTAGGCCTTTGCCTTCGCCTTCTTCTTTCTGATTGAAATGAAATGAAATGGATTTCTTTTCTTCACAACTGTGATCATATTTTACTATATAAATTCTGTTTATATACGTACAAGAACCTCCTGTAAATTTGTTCCTTAAACATTTGCTTATGCTCACATTTTCATCTGAAACTTCTTTGAAATAACAAATAAGAATAACATCAAGAATTTACTCTCCCCTTGTTCTCATGCAAGTTATCTGTATCAAAACTTTAGTTTGACTCACTGTGTTTTGGGCCATTGCTTTGGCCTTCTTCTTTCTGATTCCTTGTAAATGAAAAGGATTTATTTTCTTCATAATTGATATGAAATTTAACTGCATAAAGTGTGAGCTCGAATCGTAAATGTTTCCTATAAAAATGAGCCTATCAGGGGTGCCACAGAAATCCAATTCGATTCAATTTCGATGCAATTGCATTTTTGGTGCCACAGACATGGCTAACAACGGTTTTAAAACCGCTCATAGTCATGTATGTGGCACCAAGAATTGGAATTGTATCGAAATTGAATCGAATTGGTTTTTTTAAAACCCTTGTTAGCCATGTCTGTGGCACCAAGAATTGGAATTGAAATCGAATTGGTTTTCTGTGGCACCCCTGTATGTTATCAATTTCATCCAAAACTTCCTCGAAATAACAAATAAGCATAACATCAAGAATTTACTCCCATTTCTACACCCTCAAGTTATCTGTATCAAAACTTTATTTTGACTCACTGTGCATGTAGCTAAACGGCGGCGGCGTTATTGCGCTCTCTCGTCTGCTTACGCTCTTTCGTGCTCACAACTCCCCTAAGCTGGTCGCACAGCAACACCAACAACAACAACAATAGCCACGCTAAGAACGAGAACAGCAACAATAGCAGCAGCAGAGGCAAGGCCAAGCACAGCGTGCTGCTTCTTTCTTTTTTGCTACCTTTTGCTCGTTTACTTCGCCTACTTCTTGTCGTCATCATCGTCGTCGTCGTCGTCTTTGGCGGCTTCGACGTCGTCGTGTTCTACGCAAAAAAAAAAAATTAAACGCCAAACGTAAACGTCGTCGTTATAGCAGTAACCAAACGTAACGCAACGAAATTAAACGCAAAAATAAAATACATAAAAATAAAAGTATATATAATTAATTACAGCAAATTAGTGCAAAATGTGGCCAAAACGTGTGCGATAAAAAGTGAATCGCTAAAAGAAAGTAATACAAAAGTGCAAACAAAACGAAAAAAAAAAAAAGTTATCAACCAAATACGAGAAATAAAGGAAAACAAAACCAATTGCGCGTGTCTCTGCCCCCCTCGCTCTATGCTTGTGTTTGCGAGTGTGTGTGTGCATGTGTATCTGTGTGCGCGCGCTTGCAACAGATGCCGCTAAAGCAAACGTTTACTGCACGTTGTGTTGTTGCTTGACCTAACCATAGACAACAACAACAACAACAATTACGACACAGCAACAACAACAAATCGACTACGAAAGACGTCTTCTGCTACGTCATAAAGGCAACTACAACTTGGAACAACAACAACTATAATTACTACGACTAAACGACAACCCCCAACAACAACAACATCATCATCAACAACTACGACCACAACAACAACAATTTACTTTAATCATGTTCAAGTGCATTCCAATCTTCAAAGGCTGCAATAGGCAGGTGGAATTTGTCGACAAACGTCACTGTTCCCTGCCTCAAGTGCCCGAGGAAATTCTGCGTTATTCGCGCACGCTCGAGGAGCTGTTTTTGGATGCGAATCACATACGCGATTTGCCAAAGGTAAGTTCTAAAAAGGATTTCCAAACAGCTGCTTGTTTATGGTTATTAACCCTAGAATAGTCGTAGGGGTTAATGGGCGCACGCCCAAAAATATGGGTAAAGCTGGCGGGGTTTCTACACAGAAACGAATATGAGCTCGACTGCCTATAACGAACTTCTCCTTTTCGCAACTTGTCTGCCTTTCATATAACATTAAGCGATTTTAGGTCTACCAGTAATTATAACCAAGTTAAAAGCCAATTTTCAGGTATCACGAACAAATTGTGTTACTAAAATTCGGTTATTGTTCTCCACATAAAGTTCATACCTAGTAAAAAGTAGTAAAATGCGCAAATATTCAGGGGTGCCACAGAAAACCAATTCGATTTCAATTCCAATTCTTGGTGCCACATACATGACTAACAGAGGTTTTAAAACCGAAATTGAATCGAATTGGTTTTCTGTGGCACCCCTGATAAATAAAGTTCCAGAAAAGAAAGAATAAAGTATCATCGCTGATATTTGTAAAGAAGTAATATTTGTAGAGACGAGAACAACGTTGTAGTCTCTAAATCTTTAAGATTTTATCGGGGAAGGATAATGGATATTAAATATCATATAAAGGGGTGTCAAGGAAATCTTTAGCGACTTTGGGAACGGTTTCAAACCAAATCTATAGTAAAAACCTTAGTTGCCACAGAGATTCAATTTTTCGGAAAAATGTTTTCGAATGTTTAAAGTTACCTAAAGTATGATCAGGGTGAATGGGAAATCGATGTCAGTCTGTCTCTCCATATAAACCCCTAGAACTCAGATATGCTAAGAGCTAGAGTAACCAAACTTTCATTAGATACCTTATTTCGTCACAGGAGTCACGATTATTTTTTTTTTTAGTATCAGGGCTATACTATATATTAAGCTCCTATAGGATTGTATCAGAATGCTTTGAAAAACATCAAAACATCATTCACATATTTATGAACCAAATGTAGCACTCGGAAGTTAGTTTTTAGAGTTCCCAAGCACTGCGCCTAAATCGGTTGACTATGTTAAATAACTTCCATAGGACCGACCGTTCTTTGTGCTTCGTTTGTTTATAAAGATAACGTAATCAAATTTAGTGTTTGATTAAAATCGGTATCATATAGCCTCCATATGAGGGATTGGCCAAAGAAAAGTTTTTGGTATATAATTCGTTTGTTTTTAAAGGTATCAAATCTTTCGGCCATGGGAAGTATTTTAGAATTCCCACTCACTGTACCAAATTTGATTAAAATTGGTTGACTGTGTCATAAAGCTACAATAGAAACGTTCGCTTAAAAAACGATTTTAGTGGTTTAAGAACTTAAAAATCTTTTGGGACTTTTAAGCAATACACCTGATTTGATTACAATTTTATGGTACTGGGTATTACAGGGTAAAGTAGGCCGCGCCTGACATTAAAGTAAGTTTTTTTTTACATCAATTTGAGATTCATTTGCAGGTTGACACAGTATATAAATGTTTAAAATCTAAAATCTTGAATTAGAAGATTATATTGATTAAATTATACACATGCATGGGAAATTAGAGATTTGCTTAATTTTTTCAATAAATAACAGTGCTCTTGAATTAAATTATTTTTATTGGTAAGTTTCGCCCTATCTCAAACAAATTTAGTAGAGATTTTAAAACCAACTCGATTTCATCAAAAGCAAGTTCGAATTTAGTTTTATTTAAATTAAAAGTTCTTTCGTTTTTATGCGATTCAAAAACAAATCCTAAGCCCTATGAATCCATTTCGTTGATTTAATTTCCCATGCATGTCTTTCGAATACAATTTTTTGGGACATTCATCTTAAAAGTTGTATTTTTTAGTTATACAGGGGTGCCACAGAAAACCAATTCGATTCAATTTCGATGCAATTGCAATTCTTGGTGCCACAGACATGGCTAACAACGGTTTTAAAACCGCTCATAGTCATGTATGTGGCACCAAGAATTGGAATTGTATCGAAATTGAATCGAATTGGTTTTTTTAAAACCCTTGTTAGCCATGTCTGTGGCACCAAGAATTTGAATTGAAATCGAATTGGTTTTCTGTGGCACCCCTGATAAATTCTCTTATAAGGTTATTCCGGAATTGTGTTTCGGGAACCAAAATCCTTTTTTTTTTTTTGTCAAATACCGGTTTATTGAAACAACCAATTTTTAAAATTTGGCACCCCTGATCTAGTGACCATGTACGGCCCCTTACTTAATCAACTATTATTTCGGAACGGCAAGAACACTTCGTTTCTATAAAGGCAAACCCTCCAACTTCCCTAAATTGAATTTCCACGGAAGCGACATTTTGTCTGGCTATAAAAATTACTGGAAAACAATTTCGTTTTAGAGGAGTGCGTTAAGTTAGAGCAAGTTCGACACTGTTATTTTTAACTCATTGTAGTTTTGCTACAAAAAAATATTTTATGAAGCTTTTCTAAAGCTATTTCGAAGTTGGAAATTTGCCAAATCATTTGCTTTTAGAACTTTGGCAACACTTAGTCTACTACCCTGTTAGTCACTTTTTGAGCACCGCTCTGCACATCATTTGCATTATAACTACCCAAGGTAGAGTGCGCTACGCCTTCTAGACCCCCGAGCTGCCTAGGCGGTTGAGTGGTGCTTACCAACAAACTCTCAGAGCTTTGTATCTTGGCGTTGTTATCGGCGCACATCATCGTCATTACCAAGACAATAATTACAACAAAAGACGTCCGTTGTTGACGTCGTCGTGGTCGTCGTCGTCGGACGGCTTCATTGTCAACCGAGTTGTTGCTGTAGCTATAAGAGCTATGGCCAGAGCCCAGCGGAAGTCTTTAATTAATGCTTTGAGTACACAGAGAACTTCGAACTTCTTCAGAGGTCTTGCCGACAACAATAGCGTGTAAAAAAGTTGTTGCAAAGTGCACATATTGTAAAGATTCTTTAGTCGTCTGGAATGCATAATTGAATCTGAGGTTCAGCGTATAGATAGATAGATACAATTATGTCATTGATGATGGGGCACTGTACGTAGATCGAATTAATCGCCTTAAAAGCGACAACATCAAAATTAACTTGATTGTTATTAAGTTGATATTGTGTAGCTTGGTCAATAAAGGGTTAAACGGGTAAAAGTACTTTTTTAAATATACGTTTTGATTGGAAATCGGTTCTGTAAGGCACGAACTTCTGTGTTGTCAGCCAAGATATACTCGAGCTAGTATTTACTGTACTCCGAAAGTCTTTATTTAAGGTAAATAACTGCTTATAATCTTTTAACGAGACGGTCGTAATTGTTTTTGTTTTTAAAACCTCGTTAAGGTTAGTGACCGCAATTAGAAAAATTATTTAAAAGTAAATAGAATAGAAAAGTAGATTTAAACTAATTCGCGTTTCTAAGTAAATAAGAACCAAAAAGTTTGTTTTATTTACTTTAATTAGAAAAAATGATTAAAAAGTAAATAAGAATAGAAAAGTAGCTTTAAACTAATTCGCGAATATGAACCAAAAAGAACTAGAAGCTAATGGGATATTATTAGACGATAAAAAGGTTGGCAAAGATCGTTTTCGGGATACTTGGTTTTATGATATGAGCAGAAATTTTAAGGTCTGTGAAAAATTGCAAATGGTCTTTCTTGTTTGATGGCTTATATGCTCAGATTTACAACTTTAAAAGATACTTTTGCCATACACAAAATATTGTTTCAAACGGACTTGCTTCGTCGACACCAAGTCGTTCCTGCTTCAACTCTTTTACTTAACTTCTAACAATCAATTATACAATCTATAAGATTTCACCATTTTTTATCAAGCCTAAAGATACAAATTGTATCTAAGCCATTAGTTCGAAGAAAAGAAAAACGTTTCTTGTCGTATGGATAATTACACAGCACTTATACATGAGTCGCAAAATTTATTGTATAGCTGCAATTAGAGATATGTATAGGAAACAAGAAACAGCGTCTGAGATATTTATTTATACAAGCTACTGACTGTTTCCCCTTTTCATATTTCAATCGACCGACAGTCAAACAAACAAACAAGCCAAACAAATTATGCCCTCGGCTACAGTTACAGATACAGATACAAAATGAAAGATATAAACAGAATTCTCGACTAACTTAAACGATTCGTTGGCATGGCAACAAGTGTTGGCTTATGCCAAATGGGGGCACTGAGTTGGCGTTCTCCACTTTAGTTTTATTTTCCACCACCAAAACTCTTGCAAGTTGAATCTTTGGCGCATCTTAAACCATTTTTATGGAAATGCATTTGCTTGCTGCAATTCATTTGCGGTCAGCAAACTTTAGCACACAGTAGTTGGTTGTAGCTCGTTTGTGTATCCGATGTATCTACAGTGAGTTTTCATTAGTGATTTCCAGAGTTTCCGTGTCTACTGAACCAGCTAAGCCAAGCTGCCTTTCGCTGCGGTTTGCCGCACTCCCTAATGAACTTCTAATGCAAATTTCTGTTGTCTTTTCACATCAATAAAGCTCTCCAGAACAGCCATGACTATGGGGCATAGCAAGTTTTATTGTAGCCACATGTTGCAGCCACAACAACTACATGTTGCTCCACTCACATACAAAAGAGTTGCTACAATGCCAGCCAAGCATAATGATGTTGTTTCTGGCGACAAAAGTGACGGTTGTTGTTGGGCTTAAAATTGAGTTCACCTAAATGTTGGCAATAACAACAATGTCGGATGTGATTGTTACTGATGTTGTATTTCTTGTGGTTAGAGAGCAGTTTAAAAAGTTGGTGATTGTTGCATGAAATGCAGTCAAATGAATTACTGCACAATGAATATTTACCGACAAAGATATTTTTTCAAGTACACTGCTTTATGGAACACCATATTGCCCAGAATTTCTGCATGAAGAATTGATTCAATCTGCTTCTGTGCGAGGAGCTCAACTTTATTTGTGTATCGATTGTTTCCACTTTGTTTAATTCCTTCCAAAAATCATTCTTTCAAGGTCCTCAGCATAACATATGTACCTGTTTTTTCACAGACCTGCATTTTTATTAAACCAGGATGTCTGCCGTCAGCTCTCAATATATTAGTTCTTTAGCTCGTTTAGTTTTTGCAAATCTCGTATCCTTTCCAAGTAATACATTTTCTTAAGGTTTCCATAGCTCCATATCTCCATTTCTCACCATGATCCTCTATATATATTGATTCCATCTGCCCCTGTGCGAATTCAGGGATAGGGAATTAGCTCGCCGTTATATGCGTATCGATGGTTTTCACTTTGTCTAATTCCTTCAAAATAAACATTTTTTCAAGGTCCTCAACATAGGTTTTTTTTTCACTGACCTTCATTTTTATTACACCAGTCATCAGTTTTCAATTTGTTCTATATTTAGCTCCTTAGTCAAGAGTTCTCGTATCCTTTCCAAGTAATGAATTTTCTTAAGCTTCTAATAGCGCCTTATCTCCATTTCTTACCATGTTCTTCTTTAAGCCGAATGCGACTACATCAATTTATTCAAAATGTTTATTCCAATTTATATCCTTTTTAAAAAATGTTTTCGCCAAGTCGATCAATCTTAGTCAAGAGTTTTTCCAATTCTTGTATCGTTTTCAAGTAATGTATTTCTTCGACGCTTCCATATCTCTATTTCTATTTTTAGCTCAATGCGAATACTTCAACTTATTTAAATCGTTTATTTCAATTTTTATCCTTTTAAAATAATAAGTTTTTACCAAGTTGATCCATCTTAGTCCAGTTTTTTTTTTACAATTTTTGTATCTCTTTTAAGTAATAAATTTTCTGAATACCCTGAAGATAATTGTCGATACAAAATTCTTCGAGTGATTTTGGAACAAATTTGTTTAAACCATTCCAAACGCTATACTATCTCAGGGTTCTCAGAATAAGCGTTTGTTTCAGCAAAGGCCCCTTAGGTTCTCCCAAATCCGGGTAATGTGGTTAACTTTTAGATTGATGAATTTATCCCAAGTGAATAAAAAGTGAAATGAAAAACATGTCCTCATGCTCTGAGGAATGGCGTTTGTTTCAATCAAGAACTGTTTAATGGTCACAAATCTTTTGGGAAGTAAATTTGAAGTATTTGCTGGATAGGATAGAAGGTCGTGTCTCATTTTCTAGATTTTTATACCCTGTACCTATTGTAGGTACAAAGAGTATACTAGATTTGTGAAATTCATGTAACGGACAGAAGGAGGCGAGACAGTCCCAAAGTCCTTTATACCAAAATTCTTATCATAACCTCGGGTTGCGATTGATCCATGTCCGAACTTTTCGTAAAGATTCGAAACTTTACCAGCTGATGCGCATTTTTCGTGAGAAAATGAAGTTTGAAATGTTGAATCATGAATCTTAATAATATTCACCGGATTAGTTTTATCCTTTTCAATATAAAAGATACCGCTTGTATACCAAGCCATAAACTTTTTGTTCAAGGAACCACTTCTAGTCTCTTTGCTGCAATTTTGTACATATAGGAATTTTTCCATGCATAAAATTAGAAACTGGCTGACTTCTCAAACAACCCTCGTAGCTGTAACCGGCCACCCTTTCTTTTCCCGTTGCGCATAATTTCCGCATTGTCACAGCAACAACAAAGCCATGACAACAATAACAACATTGCCATTACTACAACAACAATGCCATACAATCTTGAACAATATTTTCTTGGCAAACATTGTGATCCATTTAGATTATGGCTCTGTCCAGACTGTCCAATAAAAGTTTTGCATAATGCAATTAGCTTTGTTTTTTTTTTTTGGATCACAGAACCTACCTCAATCACTTTAAAATGTTTTTTATTTTCTTTCCTAAATTTTTCCAATTAAACGGTAAGTAGGAAGCAAGAAATTTGTTGCCATAGTTGGGAAAGAAGTCAACTAGTATTATCGAAACATTCATAGCATTCATTTGTGCCAATTAGTCACACTTTTAGATAAGATAACTTGCCGTAATCTTTTCTTATCAATTGGCATGTTGCCTTTGGGGCTAGCCCCTAGCTACACAGAGCGAAAGAAGACGAACTTGGGAAGGTGTACCTTAATTACTTGAACCTTCAAATAAAGAAGATATTGCCGTAATTTGATAGAATAGAAATACAATTTAAATAAATTCACTTTGGATTTAAGAAATTATAGGAAAATTATCGAAGCCAGAGTTACAAAAGTTACCTTTACAGATTTTTCAAAGCAAATTTTATATCAATTTAACTTTTGGAATGAAATGTTTTGGGAAAAATTCGTATTTCTACTGAATAACTAATTTTTAACGTTAATGCTATTATTTGAGAGATTTATTTAAAATAACAGGTGGGTCAATAAGTCTTTGGCCTAACTAAGAAAAACACAATTTTCTACAGTAATTCATATTTATCCATCAAAGTAGTTCCCTTTGGCAGAGATACAAGCATTAAACCGCTTCTTTAACTTTTCAATAACGGTCTTGTAGGCCGAAGTTTCGAGGCCCCAAAATACGCTTCAGTTTCGGTGATCACCTCTTCATTAGAGCGAAATCTCCTGCCACAGACCATCTTTTTGAGCTGGGTGAAAAGGTGGTGATCGCTGAGGGCCAGATCTGGACTATACGATGGGTTGGGAAGCAATTCGAAGCCCAATTCGCTGATTTTGTCCTCTCTGGGAAGTTTTCATTCGGTGTTGTTTTTCTTCTGGTTTGAGGAAGCGCGGCTCCCACTTTGAAAACAGCTTTTTCATGCCCAAATGTTCGTGTATTATGGTGAAAATGGTACCTTTTGATAACTTTATGGCATTAGCTACCTCTTGCAACTTCACTTTGCGGTTGGAAAGTATAATTTGCTCGACTTTTTCGACGTTTTCTGCCGTAACTGCCTCATTTGGACGACCAGAGCGTTCAGCATCATCGGTGTCTGTACGACCGCGTCTAAACTCAGCGAACCAGTATTAACACTTGATTTTGATGGTGCAGATACTTACAACACTTTTCAAGCCATTGGTGGGCTGTGACGGTACTTTTTCCTATCAAAAAACAATGATAAATCAAAACACGAAATTGCTTTGAATCTATGATTTTTGTAAACACAAAAGTAGCGTCACTTGAACGTCTGTAACTTGGGTAATTATATACAGATTGACTTGAAATTTTGACAGGATGCATTAGAAGGTTGGTAGTATCAAAAAATCATAAGGATACTTAACTGGAGTCGCCATCTCTATGTCAGGCCAAAGTCTTTTTGACCCACCTGTTACATTTTCCTAAAAGTCGTTAACTTAACCATATTTATTCAGCCGTGATCAAAAAAAAAAAAACGAATCACCTATTGAGACTATATCATCGACCGATCAAAACAAAAGAGAAAGATCTTTATCTTATAACATAATTTAGTTGTATCTACTTGATTAAAATGGGTTGACTAGAGTATATAGCCTTCACCGATCGGTCAAAAAATTGTTTTGGGTCGCAAACAATGCAATCATTAGTTTGCTTTTTGAAACTATATATCGAATTTGATTGCAATTTGAATCATGGTATCTCAAAATCTTTATATAAAAACAACAAAAGTATTTTAGAAAAATAAAACTATTTCAGTATGGTAAATGCCATTAAATTCAATTTTCTAATTTGCATTTCTCTTAAAACAACTTTTCTGTATTGTCTTGATTGATTGATGTCAGCTTTGTTTATATGAATTTATTTCAAAAAAAGTTTATATATAAATCTAAAGTAAACATTGATTTCTCTCAGTGTAGCTCTTCGGCCTAACTTGTTTACCTACCTGCCAGTTTGGCTGCTTGGCTTTCGCAATTGGAACATTATTATTGCAGGTGGTTTTCTTCTTGTTTTTTTTTTAGGGGTACTTTATTTTCGGTTTGTTATGAAAAAAAAACTCTTAACGTAGTTTTTTGTATTAAGTTCCAATTGGCAATGACATCATTTGCTGCCTGCTTCTTCTTTTAGCTGGCAGTAGTTATGAAAACTACTAACTAAACAAAATTTAATTTCTGTTGACTACGCCTTAAGTTATTTAGTAGTTTGGTTGTTATTATTGTTAAGGCTTTTGTTGTTAGTTTAGTAGAACTAAATGTGTATTAAAACTTTAAGCTAGAACGAATGTTTGGTATCAAAAATTTTTAAACATATATCTCGTGCTTTGTACGACTTTATACTTTTATTAAATATATGATATCACAAGGTCTTATTGTTATTTTTGTTTCAACTTGAAAGCTCTTGCAATTTGTCACAGTTAGCTGGGTTCTCTACTTGTTTTTTTTGTTGTTTATAAGTATAAGTATCTTGTAGTGTGAATATCTTGAGAAACCGGTTTGTCTAGAGCAAATGTGCTCAGTTATTTCAATTAGTTTACGTTTCATTGGCTTTAAATAACCCGAAATCCCGGACTTACGTCAAGCTTTGTAGACTAGACATATTTTTCATTAGGTGCTGCTGTCATCTTTGCGCGTTGTAATCAGTTTTTAGGAAATCTTGAGTTAAGGAAAAATTTATAGAAATAGTTTTTGTAAATTTAATTCGTTCTCAGTTTACTTTAATTAAAGTATATCCCAACTAGATCTTTAACTCACAGGCCCTAATGCCAAGTTATGCTTATGAAATCTTTTCTTAAAAAAAACAAAAATTTTTGTACTAATTATAAATCACATTTTTAAAAGGAAATAAACGTCTAGAATTTTTTGTACCCTATACCTTGCTTTTACAAAACTAAAGCTAAAAAAACACCCTATATTATTTTTGCTTATACAAATATTAATTGTGCCTCGTTTTGCTTTAATGAAAACTTGTATCTCAAGCTGAAATATGAAAACTATTAATAACAAATTGCAAAATGTAATTGAAATAGTTGCAACTTTTTATCCTCTGATTTTTTTTTTTATTTATCTATCTTTCGTTATCCAACGGATGCATATCCCCTAGTATAATAGAAAGCTTTGTTAACAAGCTTGCAAATTGCCGGCAGCTGCAATAAGTCAATGCGTATCTATAAATTCATTTGTATCTGTATCTAACTATCAGTGCGTTTGTTTGTGTCTGTGTTTGCATATGTGTGTGCTTTGGTAGAAAAATGAAGATGTACGGATTGTAATAGGCGCACAGATGTTAGCAGCTGCAGAAACTCGGAAACTAGACTAACTGACTGAATGATGCTACCCAAATTCCACATAGTACTCGTGCTCGTACCAATCCACCAATACATGCATATATGCAACTTGTATCTTTTAGCTGCAACTGCAACGGCAACTGCCGGTTTTGTGTTGTTGTTGTTGTTGTTGTTGTGTGTATCTTCTGCAGCATGGGCATATAATCAAAGCGTGAAATGCTAAACGATGCAGCCTTTTAAGTGTATTGGCTCTACCAGAGTCACAGTCAGTCAGCATCAGATTTGTATATACAGATACATAAATGTATAAAGATATGTACAATCTACGCTTGTGTATGTGTGTGTTGCTTGATAATCGTTGTTGTCTGTTTTGGGGTGTTCTAGCTCAGCTGCTCAGAGATGTACCCAGCAAGATACTAACACACACATACTGGGAAAACAAAAGTATATAGAACTTGTTTTAGCTTTTGTCTGTTGCCAGCGCTTGGCGCTCTTTGCTGTGCGCCCAGTCATTTGCAACATGCACACACAAGCATGCGTGTGTGAGACGACAACACAACACATCCACAACAACAACAAAAGCAACGACAAAGGCAACACAACAAAACGAGATACATTTAGCTGGTTCTCGCTGTGATTACACTTGCAGATACATTTGCGCATTGTACATGTTTAAAAAAAAACACAAAAAAAAGTTGCTAAAATCAACGAAGCGGACTTTATGTGAACAAATCATGTATGCTTCATGTACTTTTTTATACACTTTAAATGTGTCGAGAAGGTTATAAATCAAGGGGTTTATGTGCACAAGTACATATGCATAGAGGCTGTTTTTTTTTTGTATCTCGTTCAATCTGTCGATGGGCGTGAGCATGGACACCAAATTTTAGGACTTTTTCGCCGAGGAAACCACCGCTTCTGCTAGTCAAAGTTTAGTAGATGATGCCGATTCATCACTACGTCACCTTTTTCAGGAACTTGGGATTTATTCGATTTTTCGGTCGCATGGAAAATTTTAATCAAGGCGTACCAAGGAAACCATTGCTTCTGCAAGTTAAAGTTTAGAAGGTGACGCCGATTTCTCACTACGTCACCTTTTTCAGGAACTTGGGATTTATTCGATTTATCGGTGACCTGGAAAATTTTAATCGTTTATCTCGAATTTTTGTAGATTGATCTCTTGAAAAATTTCAAATTGATACAACATTTTTTCCAGAAAATCTAGAAGCTTTTTTGAAAAATTGACACGGGAATGAATGGAAGACAATTTTATGGGATTTCAGTGCTTACAACTTGACATAATTTATTCCATTAAAAAAATAAAACTAAATGCTGTTCTAGAAATTTTATTCAATTTGATTTTGTTTATTTTATTTAAAATCAAAGTTCGGAAGCGCCTAAAAAAAAACACCCTTTCATAAAGCGAATTTAGACTTATTTGAACTATGGCAACTAGACTAAAAGTGTTGGCCAAGTACTTTACAAATATATTATGTTCTTAAATACTTGACACAAATGTTCATGACCTCTAAGTGGCAGTTACGAAAATATTTTTAAAAGTGGCGTTGATAGAATCTCAGTTTTTGACTTCATGGCTGCTTAAAGTGCATCTTAATTTCGCCCACTCGTAACTAAAAATTCTGATATTTTACTCTGTTTATTTACAAACATGTCATGGTTCTGTGCAAAAGCATACGAGTTAATATGCATGTATCTTTAGCTATAGTCAGCCATGCATATGTATCTACAGCTTGCCATATCTTTTTATATACATATGTGTGTGTGTGTTTGTATGTGTTTTTGCAAAATGCCATCAACTTTGAGCACACAAAACATTTAGTTGGCTTTTAACAAACAAATTCAATTTTATATTTTTGCTTTTGCTCAGTTTATTTCATTTTAAGCCATATCTGGCAGATACATTTTGTTGTGTGCGCCCAGCTTCTAGTTTATAACTTGCAGTAACATGCACACAAATTAATTGAATTATGTACGTTTATTATATAAATGCCTGAGTACAGCAGCAGTAGTGGTAGTTAGCTTGAGTTTGTATCTTTGTATGTTTAGCCTTCAACTCGGCTCTTCGTCAAAATGTGGCAGCAACATGCCCTAAACAAGCTGACTTTGTTGCAATATGAAACTGCATGTCCTGCCTTGTTGCGTGCTGCTCGTAAATGTAACGCGCGCTGTTGTACATATATACTAGCATACAATATATTTATGTAAAAGTATCTGTGTCTGTTGTATCTGTGAGTACGTGTTGTCAGTAGCAACTATGCGGCGACAAAAACAACAACACCAACCGCCACACAGATGCGCTGAATGTGATGCAATCGGCAAGCGAGGACCCGCATATTGGCTTAACTTGGCTCTGGCTCTGGCTCTGGCTGGCATGTTGGCTAAAAGCATTTTTTTTATTTTGCTATGTTGAGTTGGCCTGCTGCATGTTGCTGTGCGCCTGCTTAAACTAGATACAATAGTAAAAGTGTGCTGACTGGTTGAATGTCGTGTCAAGTGAACATGTGTGTGTGTGTGAGTGTTTGTATCTGTGAGTTGTACGTAGTACGATGTTCAAGAGTTGGTTGTGCCGGCCGGCCGGTAATTTATGGTCGTGTTTTTTTTTTGCACAGTCAAAAGAGATAGTTAAATAGTGCCAAAAGAGAGCGCATAAGATAGACGTTAAGAAAGAGAGAGCGAGAGAGCCGAGTGTTAGCGTGGGCTGTGGGCCAACAGAGCTAGCTAGTCGTTTATTCAGTCTGTCATTCAGTCAGTCGCTCAGTCATTCATTCCAGTCAGCCTCTTTATGCACAGCACTTGGCTACAAAAGTTTAAACACATTCGCATTCATTTTTATTGTCGTTGTTGTTATGCCTTGTCCTCTTTTGCTTTTTGCTTGTCATTCTTTATACTGTCGGCCATTGCACTGGCCCCACGTCACAAGCACAAAAACACACAGAAAGAGAGGGACACTCACACACATACATATTTGAATATACTATACACACTGACTAAGCTGCTCTAGTCCCCCCTTTGCCAAACACCCTACATTGTCCACCCACCTATTCATAAGCATTTTCTCTTGTATACACTTCAAAAGAGTATTTTACATTTGATGCTTTGAGCAAGTTGTTTGCGTTAAAAGTGAAGTCTGCTTTGAATCTAATAGCTGTCTCCTGCCCTCTACTAGCATAAGAATTGTTGGAGAACTTTTGCCTCGAAGTCCTTAAATTGTTCACTTAGTTTTTAAAAGAATCTTGCATTTTTTACCCCCTGGAAACTATTCTTTTGCTTGGTACATGTTTCATCCAGATATGGCATCAGGGATTTTCAATAAATTCCGAAGTTTAGTGTAAAATAGCTAAACCCTGTACCTTGAGATAATCGTTAATTACCTTGAGATATCTCAAAGAATAATAATAATAATAAATTAATACAGCAATCAAGAATCAAGATACATTACAGGTGACCTATAACAATTCTATTAGTTTAGAAATAATAAATTCGCAAAAAATCGTCGAAACCTAATAAAAAAAATTAGTCAGATGGCTTCCTTATTATTTCGTTGCTAAACCATTACACAAATCTTTGCATTGTCAGGGCTGGTGTCCTCTTGGCAATTTCAACATATAGCCGAGTTCTTTTTATAATGCCTTTCTTAGACACTGGATGCGAAAGGAGTTAAGGGCCAATAAAGCAGTGATCTTTAAATACATCTGTCATAAAATTAGTCTAGATTTTCAAAAATAAAAACACGCATTAGCTCAAATCTTCGCAGAGTACTTGGCGGATATCGCTGCCAGGCACGATGTTTTAGCTCTGCCTTGATTTCAGTTTATCCTTGACAGTAAACTCGTCGAATAAGCTTAATATGAATAAAAATGTATTCAGCTCCAACAGAAAATTGGACTTTCAAAAAATAGAGTTACAGTTGAATCTTCGATAATCTGTTCTTTTTGCATTCCGGTTGTATGTTATCCTATCCTATTCTAACGATGATCCTATTGTCATTAATTTGTATGTTTAGGACTAGAAATCCTTATCCTACTCTAGGATAGGAGGCTCCTTTTGTCATCAATTAGGATGCATAGAATTCCTATCTTATCTTAACTATCCTCTCCCATCCTTTCCTTCTCCCTCCCATCCTCTCCTATCATCTCCTATCATCTCCTATCATCTCCTATCTTCTCCTATCCTCTCCTGTCCTCACCTATCCTCTCCTTTCACTTTCTTCACTCTCATATCCTCTCCTATTCTCTCCTATTCTCTCCTATCTTCACCTATCCTCTCCTATTATCTTCAATCCTCTCCTATCACCTTCTATCCTCTCCTATCTACACCTTTCCTCTCCTATCTTCACCTATCCTCTCTTATCTTCACCTATCCTCCCCTATTTTCACCTATCCTCTCCTGTCCTCACCTATCATCACCTATCCTCTTCTTTCGCTTTCTATACTCTCCTATCTTCACCTATACTCTCCTATCTTCACCTATCCTCTCCTATCTTCACCTATCCTCCCCTGTCCTCCCCTATCCTCTCCTATCTTCACCTATCCTCTCCTATCACTTTCTATACTCTCCTATCCTCACCTATCTTCTCCCATCGTATCGTATCTTCACCTATCCTCTCCTATTACCTTCTATCCTCTCCTATCACCTTCTATCCTCTCCTATCACCTTCTATCCTATCCTATCCTATGCTATCACCTTCTATCCTCTTCAATCCTTTCCCATCCTCTCAAATCACTTCCAATTCCCTCCTATCCCAGAAGACGCACTATCCCATCACTCATTGCTAAATATTCAGCAAAAGATACATTTTTTTACAGAGTATCTTAACTTCTACGCTTCCTTACACATCTTCCTATCCAAACCTTTTTTTTCATTTTTGGTTTGTTTCGTTTTGCATTTTGTTTGGGTCGTCTTTGTGTTGGACCGTCGTAGTTTGTTTTTGCATTCGTTGTTGCTGTTGACAGTTACAACTTTCTGACGCATGATTTGTTGAAATGCCTTTCGGTTTTTCTTTTTATAAAGCTCGCAAAATTGTAGGTACCTTTCATAAAGCATGAAAATGTCATGGCTGTAAAATGGAACTACAAAAATTTTTCCAATTGAATAGTGTTGCAAGTTGTCTCCTCCTGCAGTGACACATATTTAAGTGGACTGCAAAAAGCAACTTGAACGACGTAGCTCTCTTGGAGTGTCTGAGATGTTTAGAGATGGGAATCATAACGCTAGCTTAGAGGTACACAAGCCCGCATTTATGCATATTCCAAAAGCACTTTCAGCTCTATATATAGAACTCATCAAGTCAACTTCTACTTAGGTGCTATGCTGATGGGGCAGTTTTGTTAACCGGTAGTCGTTTGTAGAGTCAAATAAATTGGGTCAACAAGTTGGCCAGAGCTGGAGCGTTGAGCTTAAGTCGAGTCACGGCGTTAACGACAGCCAATCCAATTGTCATTTGAGTTGCCGCTGCGCGCAAAAAATTTAATAAACATTTCGAGTACGTACCTACATATAACTATGAATTATTTTTATTATTATTATTACACTCATTTCTGTGCTACTTATGCGAGTGTGAGCTGCGTTTCCAACAAAGGCCGATAAAAATCGCGCACAACAACAAAGCGTTAAAAAGAAATGATGTCGATGTCGCTGATGATGACGTTGACGATGAGGAGCTATGTAGTACAGTATAGTAAGTCGCCACCACCCGGTGCGATGTGGCTGTTAACCTTGAGGTCTATGACTCAGTGACTCACTCTGGGAAGCTTACACGGCTGCTTCGCTTTCTCTCTCTTCGTTTTAGAGGGCCTGGCGGCAGATGAGCTCTCCAACTGGCAGAGCAATTTGTGGCCCACAGGAAGGTCAGTTAAAAAAAAAAATAAGCTTGAAATGGTTCCCTTCACTTTAGAAAGTATCAAAAAATTATTTACGGGCATTTTTTTATTTGGATTTTCTACATCGATACTTACAAGATAAATGTGTCTATGAAAATCGTGATTTTCATAAATGAATTGTATTTTGGTGACATTTGAGCTGACGATGAAAAAGTCTAGCCAAAAAGTTATTTATTTTTTTGTTTTTTGGAAAGCTACAAGTTCTAATGCAAAAATGCAAAGACTTTGAAAAGTATCTAGATGAAATTGACGTACTGAAGCGGGTCACGCTTTGTAGTTTTTGTAGCTTGGATTTGTTGGTATGCCAGCTATAAATGACAAAGTACACGAAATTTATGACCACGACAATGAACTCTTCAAAGACAAGGCGCTGGGGGGGTTAGCGGCGGGGGCTGCATATTTGCTGTTACTTTATTTATGGTTTGTCGTGCTCTAACTACAGTTTTATTTATTTTTTTTGTATTCTTTTACAGAATTTCTTCAGATTGCATCGCCTGAGAAAACTTGGCCTGAGTGACAATGAAATTGGACGACTACCGCCGGATATACAAAATTTTGAAAATCTTGTAGAGCTCGATGTTTCACGCAATGGTAAGTTAAACGATGTTTCTTTTCCCACCAAACACGCATGCAACAAGTGTTGCCAACTGTAAATAACAATTAACTCTGGCAATGTTGCATATAAATGTCTAAATGAGCGCATTTTTAGCACTTTGATAGACACTGACATTGACATGGAAACAGCTCCGTGTGGTGTACCAGTTGCATTTGAGTGATATGAATGCATTTATATGACTATGACTACTTAATTATCTGTGGCAAGTGGTTTGATTGACTGCATAGCGGTCTAAAGTGATTCATCATTTATTCTTGTATATTGGTTTGTTCAAATGGCTTTAATCTTTAATGAGTTAATGCAAGTTGTCAATTCGTCATACAAATGGCATAGGCTTCTGTTAGTTTTAAAGTGAGGTCTTAAGCAAAAGTGAATGGTTTTTCGATTACCAAAATGCAGCAGAAATCATTTTTCAAAGTTTTGTTTTCTTAAGATCCACATCGATTTTAAAGTATAATTTTTTTTATTAGGTACTATATGGGCTACTCAACATTAAAGGCTTGGGAAACGAATTTCCATTTTCATGAATTGGCATAAGAACTTTTGTTCCATTCTCCATACGCTTCAGATCTGTCGTCTCGGGGCTATTTTTTATATTTAAACTTCAAGAAATGTATGCATAGTAAGAGAATTGCTTCGATTGAAGAGATCATTACTAAACTATCGACTATTTTGGGGGCCTTGGGAAGACTTATTATTCGTTCGGGCTCAAAAAAACGAAAAACCAAAAAAACAATTTTATTCCGATTCGTTTTGCGTGCTTTTGTTGAAATTGGGAGAAGCAAACATTCGTTTGTGTATTTTTGAGGTTTCTGCTATAGGTGAATTTGTGTTAATGTGACATGCATTTTGCACCTCCAAATTCGATGTGCAGGCTGCCAGAGCAGGGGGATTTCTCGAAACACGATTACCCCTTGGAGACTTTCTAATCATTACGTTTTGATCCATGTTTAAATTGACTCTTATTAAGGTTGGTAGTTTTTCCGCGATAGTTATAAGCACAAAGCGGAAGCTTAGTAGGAACTACCATCCTCTGATGACTAAGCACATGTTGGCAGTAAACTTCCGGGAAGTCTGTGGACGCTATCGTTGGCTCGCGAGGAGCTCCTCCGCTACCGTGCCTTCAACACGAGTCTGTCAAATCATGTGGGGGTTTACAATCTTTAATGCAGGTTGTTAGCATGATTGGTTATTGAATGGCGCCAAATCACTCGTCATGACGCTAGGAGAATCTTAGACACTCAGGATTTGTAAGGAGTTCGGTACCACCCAAAAACCTCCCTGAGACTCTCTAGCCGCTGAACGCTGTCCGGGACTGCTTATTGGTTATTCGCAGCTTTTTTGAGGCCCTATGCTCCAACCGGAGATAAAGGAAGGTAATCAAAATTTTGCAATGACGTAGAGTGCCAAACAAATTTTTTCAAACCTATAATCCAAAGTAACTTCCCAGAAATTGTTTAAATGCATTAAAAACTATTCATGGACAATTTTTGGATATTTTGAAAGTTCTACCTTGATGGAGGATGGATACTAGTATATTCTTATTACCGAGCCCGGCAGACGTTATCCTGCCCAAACTTTTTGAATACTCTTAAAACGAAAAAACATCGTAAGATTCTCTAGTTAGCTTATCTGGAAAAAATGTAATATTTTTGGATTAGTTTGCAGCTCGATTCAAACTTGCACCATTATTAGTCGAATGTCGCGCTTAACGTGTCTGTCTTAACCGAATTCTTTCACGTTCAATGCGATCTTCACGTTCCTGGGCAGTACGATTAGATTGATAATTAATTTGATTCGTTGCATTTCTTCCAATTGAAATATATCATGCATTGATCGATTAAGAGACGGCATTCCCAATTGTCCTAATGCTTTATTAGCCATCGCCAAGCATAGATCTTCAATATGAATTGAAGCTTCATAGAAAACTTCCGGCGTAAATTCCATCATTGGATTACGTTTTGCTAGACGTTCTCGAATCAAAATGTCTTCTGATAAATAATCTGGATATTTTATCCACAATACGGGAGGATTTGATGGAAAACATGTTGACAAAATAATCGCATAAAGGAACACGTATTTTCAGGGTCCGGCACTCGAAGTGTAACCAATTAAAAAGGCCATAAATTCATTTTGGAAAATTACCTTTACTCAATTCAAGGTACAAAATGTGTAAAAATAATACGAAATTTAGAAACAATTTACTTTCGCTCAATATGGGCACCTTTTGCCTTCACTATGGCCTTGAGACGGTCCAAAAATGAATCGCAAGCTGCCCGAATGTGACTTGCAGGTATTTTGGCCCACTCGTGGACAATGGCTTTTTTCAGCGCCTCGAGACTGTTGTATCTTTTAGTTCGGACCTTGCTCTCCAAAATGGCCCAAAGAGAATAATCCATCGGATTCGCGTCTGGTGAATTCGAGAGCCATTGTGTGGACGTTATGAAGTTCGGAACGTTGTTTTTCAGCCATTCTTGGTTCACTCGAGCTTTGTGAGACGGTGCCGAGTCCTGTTGAAACGTCCATGGTCTGCCACCGAAATGTTTGTCTGCCCACGGATTCAAAGCAACCTCCAGAATACTTTCTTCCCGATAATATTGCGCTTTAACCTTGACGCCAGGCTCGATGAAAACGATTGGAGAGCGCCCATCTGCGGTTACAGCGGCCCAAACCATTATCTGTGGCGCGTGCTGCCTCCTGGTGGCCAATCGATGACTCAAATTCTCGTATGAACGGTCCCTCAAGTAAACCCTATCGTTTTGAGAGATTACGAATTGCTCAATTGTAAAAATTTTCTCGTCAGAAAACACAATGTTCGGCAATTGACCGCTTTCGGCCAATCGAAGCAACTCCTTCGCTCTCTCAAGTCTGACTTGTTGCTGCTTCGGTGTGAGATCATGTGCCTTTTGGATCTTGTCAGATATTTTCAGTTCTTTCGCCATTTGATGGGCACTTCGTCGGGGATTTCGCTCAAGTCGCTTCTTCACTTTTTGAACCATCTCACGTGACGTTGCAGTCTTTTGATGACCACCTCCATGACGTTTTGCGATGCTACCAGTATCATTGTAACGAGTTATGCTGCGATAAACGAAAACTTTATTTACTTTAAGGCGTTCGAGCTCACGAACAATCGCTGGTTGTGATTTTCCAGCTAAATATAATGCAACTACACTATTACGTTTGAAATCCATTACTGATTTTTTTTCGCGTTAACTCACGGCAAAATGCTTTCGTGCGCTTGTTAAAAATACTCTAAACTGTCATTTAGCTAACTTACAGACAGCTGATGCCCGTGCGTCAGCTGCGCGAACGGTCTGAATTTGGTTACACTTCGAGTGCCGGACCCTGTAGTAATAGCAGCATCTACGAAAGTTAGATCCCAGTTCAAATCATTTTCCAACGAATTCCATTTTTGACATGCCGCTCGATACGTTGCCCAGAATACGCCATTCACAGTTCTCAATGATTGAAATGATGTAGGACCTCGAACATTGATAAACAACAATACCAGTTTTTGTATATAATATAATCAATATACGCACAAAAACCGATATTTACAAAAATGCGTATATCTCACGAACCAATACACACAAACACATTGAAAACCTGCGTATTGACAACCTCTAACACACGCAAAAATCGGATTTGAAATTCAAAGACGCGTTCAGGAGAACATCCGTAACACGTAAAAATTAAGTTTCTTTAATATATAGATATTTTGAATTTGTATGGGATAAAAGTAATTAAATCTAAGCTCTTTAGATTTAAATCTCTTAATCTTTTAGATTATGCTATATTTCTGAGCACTCTTTCCATCAACTTTAAAAGTGTTTCTGAATGCAGTTGTCCCATAGCTGTGCTTAGATAGTCCCATAAGTGAGTTTTAATTAATGGACACAATTATAGTTCTTCCCAAAATAATTATATGGGAATGGCGTCTGGAGACTTTAGTGGATTATCAGAAAGATTTATGCAAAAGTAGTAAAGCTCAAAGAATTGGGACTTGGTAAGCCATTTCAAAATCCACTTTAATCGGCTGTGCTCCTCAAAATAATTCCGAAAATTTTATTAAAACTAATTGGCTTTCGGGTTTCTTTTGATATCAACTAAGCCTAAGTTTGCTAATATCTCTATCTTGTTGATAATTTTTTTTCTTATATTTCGTCGTATTAATGTAACGTCACGCTATCGTGAAAATATACAAAAATTATTTTACTTTGTTATCGAAGAACATTCTGAAAGAAAGAACTTGATAACACTTTTAAAGACAATCTAGGAGTCCGACATTTTTTGTTTTCAACCGAACTTTTTTAAAATTAGCTTTTTTGGCCATAGCGACTAAATGATTAAGTCAGTAAATTTCAAGTAATATTTTGGAAACATTTGGAAATCAAACTTATAAGCAGTTACCTATTTGTAATGTATTATACAAATTCATTTTCGATAAGTATTTCTATATAACAAAACCATAGTTGGTGAAGATAGCAGAAATTTGGTCGCCATGTTTTGCCCTTATCAAGTTCTTTAAAACCACCTTGACCAACCCTAAATACCTTCATTGAAGGGCATAAATCTAATTTGAAACTACTATTTTTTTTTTTTGCTTTTCATTCATTGTTTAGTTTATTTTTCATTAATACAAAAGAACAATGATTTTGTCGTTTAAAAGTTTTGTTTCATGCTCATGTTCAATCCAGAAATTGCACGCACAGTCGCACACACTCACTCACTTACCCATTCACACAGATACTCCTACCCATACACACACACAGATACATAAAAACATAAAAATTTTGTGCTCAGGCAAGCATAAATCCGTAAACAGTAAAAATATAAAAGAAGTAAAGTAAATGGAGTCAAGTGCAATGCTTCAAGTGACTCTCATTTAGCCAACTGCAGTTGGCCACGTTCAGTAAATAAGCCATTTCATTGAAAAGTTTGTCGATGACGTCGATAGAGCCAGCCAGCTCAAATTGGTCATCACTTAATGGGGCTTCCTATTTCCGTTTTGGAAAATATCCAGAGGTTTCATTTTGGGGTATTGCATTACGTGGCTGACTGACTGGAACTATACATGACCGGTTAGCGCAAATTGGCCAGGCTAAAATTGGGTTGGCTCTGTTTGCTGCTTTATGCATTTTATTTGCGGTTATGTGTTTGACCCACAAAATTGCAACAAACATTGTTGGTACGAAATCTAGAGTGGAGCTTTTCTTAGAAAGGCTAAACGGCCCACACACGCGCCAAAAGCAATTTTAGCCGAGTGTTGGTGGTGTATCTGCTATATGTATCTATCTATAAATTTGTGTGTTCTGCGAACTATTTGAAAGGCTTTCACAAACAATTGCCTGGTTTAAGTTTGTAAATTAATGCCAAGGCGTCAACGCTCTATGGCTTTGAACCCAATTTCTCTCTGCGCTGGCAAATGGCCAAAATCCAATGCATTAACAATAGAGTGCGGAAAAAACTGATTGCAGCAGGTGTGCCGCGTATCTGCATGGATTTTGCTGTTGTTTTTCAGTGTTGTGATATGCCACAGCTTTCCGTTTAATTTGCTATATTTTCATTTGTTAGAAGAAATTTCAATTTCAATTGTAGTGTTGGTTTATTTCGTTATTTGCTTCAAAATATTCGCGCTTGCCACAACAAAAAGCCGCCACTGCAATAGAGGGAATAACAAATATCTCGCTCAACGTTGTGCAAGTGTTCAAACATACACAGATACTAGTATATATGTATATATACACCTGTATTTACAGCGCAACTTGCCAA
Organism: Chymomyza amoena; assembly: GCA_037043745.1. NCBI lineage: Eukaryota > Metazoa > Arthropoda > Insecta > Diptera > Drosophilidae > Chymomyza > Chymomyza amoena. The sequence continues at coordinate 27,856 of JBAMAX010002515.1, forward strand.
CACATATTACGTATACGCCTGCTTGCTCTTGACAATAGAATGCAGCGACGCGACGTCAACGCCAACGCTGACAGCGACCGCGAACGCGACTGCAACGAATATGGCATTCGTTAGCACGGCGGTATAATAACAATGCTAATGAAAACAACAAATACAGTAGTCACTCTATAGTTAGAACTGATTAAATTCGAAACTTTTTAAAATTCAACGCTGACAACTGAGATTAATATCTATACTCTGGATATACAGAGTATATTTATACCCTGTACCGTATGGTATCAAGGGTATATTAAGTTTGTGCAAGCCGAAAATGTATGTAACATATAGAAGGAGACGTCAGAGACACCCCAAAGTCGATATACCCATGTCCGTCTGTCCGTCCGTCCGTGTGAACGCCTAGATCTCAGAGATGGTAAGAGCTAGAGTTACCAAACTTTCACATTAGATTCCATATTATTCCATAGGAGGCAAGTTTATTTTATTTTTTTGATATCGGAGTTAAATTATATAGCTCCCATGGGGGTGTTTGAGACGACCTCGACAAAAAAAAAGTTTTTTAGATGAATAATTCGTTTGTATATAAAGATATCGTAACCAGATGTGGCGTTTGGAAATTTTTTAGACCACTTAAGCAATGTGCCAAATTTGAACAAAATCGGTTGACTATATCATATAGCTCCCATAGGTCCGATCTTCCAAAAAATCGATTTTTTAACAAAATTTGTTGTGTTTCGTTTGTTTGTTTGTTAAGATATTGGGACCAAATTTGACATTCGTGAGTATTTTATAGTTCCTAAGCACTGTACTAAATTTAATCCAAATCGTTTGACTAGATCATATATGTAGCTCCCATAGGACCAATCGGTCCAAAAACACGTTTTTAATACAAAATTCTATGTGTTTTGTTCGTTTGTAAAGATATTTGAAATAAATTTTGCATTCAGATCTTTTTTAAGGTATTTAAGCACTGTGTCAAATTTTATTGAAATCGGTTGACTATATCATATAGCTCCCATAGGAACGATCGGTCAAAAAAAAATTTTTTTTGCTTAAAAATTCTATTATTACAAGCAAGTGGTACAGGGTATCCTAAAGTCGTCCGCGCCCGACTTCACGTACGCCATTTTTTTTTGTTCTTAGTATACGTCAAGGCATAGTAATTTTAATTTTATCTTGTAGGGAAAAAATTAATATTTATGATTTCGGTGTCATAAAAATATGTCTTTTTTAAACAATCAATCAACATTTTTTTATTATCAAGTTTTATTGGCATTGAATAAGGTCATTTCCTTAGTAGTTTACTGCTTAGAATCAGAATCCAGGGTCAAAATTAGCCAATCACGTAAGGATTTTGGGATATTTTTGGTTATTTGTATGTACAGGGTGCAAAAAATGTTTGTGGTCTGTCTTTCCAGTTAAAACTCTTAACCTTTAATTCAAGGGATCAATTCGATTTTTCTATGGGTATTCGAAGTTACGAAATATATTCCTTCCCTCGGTATATGTCGATCTGTAATATTTCAAAAAATGTAAGTCTAAAGGTAGATATATATTTAAAAAAGAATCGCAAGTTCAATGAAAACGTTCAAGCAGTGAAGGAAATTGTTTTGGAAAATCGTCGAATCAGTATCAGAGAAGTTGCTCAGGATGTCGGTATATCGCTTGGCTCGTGCCATGAATTTTTTTCTAACGTTTTGGGCATGAGACGTGTGTCAGCGAAGTTTGTTCCGAAATTGCTAAATTTTGACCAAAAGAACCGTCGCATGAGCATCGCTCAAGAGCTGTTGAATGACGTCAACGTCGACCCAGATTTACTCAAAAGGGTCATAACTGGTGACGAATGATGGCTATATGGTTATGATATCGAAACCAAAGCCCAATCGAAAATACGTTGCCCGTGAAATTGCTTAAGTTGCCTTACTTTTTGAACACATCTCGTATATATATTTTTATAATATACTTGTATATAGACAAACTGTCTATGCTGTAGACTACTTTAAACTAGTTGAGAAAATAACAAAATAATCAAATGCAGTGAAATTTTGCTAAATTCATATTAATTTATACAATCAATTTTATAAGAGGTTCAATTAAATACAATTCAATCAAATCAATAAATAGGTGCATATATATTTATTGGCGAAAAATGTACAAGCAAGTTTAATTTAGAAAGCAATAAAATCTCTAACTCGTTAAAAAATAAAAAGCTAAAAAATTGATTAAAACAAAAACGTACAGACACAACACATAAATTAAAAATTAAATTAAAACACATAAGTGCAAAAGTAAACAACAAAAAATGTGAGCATGCCAAACATTTGAATTTATTTCTCTTGTGAGTTCGTCTAGTTCGTTTGTGTTGAGTGTCTACTGTACTAGTTGATATTTAAGTGGTTCTCTGCGTGTGTGCATGTGTGGGTGCGCCTCATTGTTTTATTGTTATGCAGGTGTTGCCTGTTTGCTGTTGTTGTTGTTGTTATGGTCGTCGTCGTTGTTGTTTCAGTTTATATTAGTAGCCCTCTCCTTTTTGTTGTTGTTGTGGTTGCTGTTTAGTACTTAAATCATACTGACAAGTTGACCCGCTTAAAAATATACGCTAGAGGGCGCTAAAATTAAAAACGTTAATTGTTTATTTGCTTTTTAAATTTTTTGTATATTTTTTCAATTTGTGTTTTAAGTTTTAGCTGTGGAATTAAATATATAGTATATATATACACGTGCACAAACAAAAACTTATGTACGTGCATTGTTTATTAACATATATTTGCAAGTTTATATTTAGCCAACGAACTCGGTTCTTAAAATTGCAATAACAAAAGCCACAACAACAACAATAGCAACCACAACAATAAGACCAAAACTATTGTTATTGCTGCTGTTTTTACTACAGCTTTTGATAAGCTTGGTTTATTATGGTTTTTTGGCACTGGCATAAAAATAATAAACAATACTAAAAATATGTGAGAATATGCGAAGCTTTTTTGTGGCTGGTTGAAAATCCATACTGAAATTGGGTTATGTGTATAGTGTGAAGCTTGAAAGCATATGAAAATTAAACAGAAATTATATATAGGTTGGTTTCGAGGAGATCATAAAATTAAATAGTTTTTCATTTTAGTGGTGCTCTTAATTTGACTGAGAGTTGTGGTATTTTAATAGGATTTCGGACAAATATATATCTTACAAAAAGTAAAAAAAGAAAATATATTGTATTAAAATTACCATCTAACTAACTTTTACAACGAACTTTTCCATTATATGAGTTTTTTTAGGCATCATAAAAATAAATAGTTTTCCATTTTGATGGTGTTCTTAATTTGGGAGAGAGGGCTTTTAATTTAAATAGGATTTCGGACGAATGTATATCTTTTAAAAAGTAAAAAAAAAACTCAGCAAAATTACCTTCTAACAAACTTTTACTACGAATATTTCTAATCTATAAGTTTTTTTTAGGCATCATAAAAATAAATAGTTTTCCACTATGGTGCTCTTAATTTGAGAGAGAGTGGTTTTAATTTAAATAGAATTCGGGACGATGTTTTAAAAAGTAAAAAAAAAATATATAAAAAAATTACCTTCGAATTTTTCCATTATACGCTTTTTTTTAGGTACACCACTATCAATCTTCGTTTAATTAATCTGTCCAAAGAAATGTGAGGTTCGACAGTATGTTTTGAAGGTCAGTACGCAGCTTTGTAAAAAGACATTGAAACAAAAAACTGCAAACTATTGCAAAACTGCTGCCCATTTTTCGGGTAATTGATGGCTAGATGGCGCCAGCAGTAAAAGGAGCTTGTTTTATTTGTAAGAGCTGGTTTAAATATTAACTTTTTGGTTTAAGCTCAAAAAAAAAATTAACCAGAGCTTAGTAAATTCAAAAGTGTAAAAAATATATATCCTCAACAAAAGGCATTACTTAGGATCTATTTTTAAAACAATGCAAATAAAGGGGTTTTGAATAAGAGCGTTACAAAAGTTTTTTTAAATAAAACCAAATCGGTTTTGGATATCAATGAAATTCTTTATTCCTGTGAAAGTACATTCGATGCTATTATGCATGGAATTCGATTTTCTTTGCATGGCGACCACGGGCACGCTGGCAGAAGTCCAGACGCTGAACCCAAGTTTCGATAGTTTTCAAGCAAAAATTGGCCGATACTGCAGCAATTTTACGTTCGATAATCGTACGAAGTTCATCAACCGTCGCTGGCTTGTTGGCATAGACCATAGACTTGAAGTAGCCCCACAGGAAATAGTCTAACGGTGTCAAATCGCACGACCGAGGTGGCCAATTGACTGGGCCATTTCGAGATAACACGTTCACCAAACTTGGTTTTCAAAAAGTCGATTGTGACATTCGCTATGTGGCTTGTGGCGCCGTCCTGTTGAAACCAGTCCATATCATCCAATTCGGGCCAAAAATATTCGGTTATCATTGAGCAGTAGCGATTCCCATTCACAGTATCGTACCGGTCTTGATCATGACGGAAGAAGTAAGAAGAAGAATTGGGCCAATGACGCCACCGGCCCATAAACCGCACCAAACCACAATTTTTTCGGGATGCAATGGTGACTCGTGGAGTACGTGTGGATTGCTGCCTGACCTGGTCGGTAGCCATTCAGACAGAAATGAGCCTCATCGCTGAAGATGATTTTTCGATGAAAATCCGGATCATATTCAAGCTGATGCTAAACCCAATTCACGAACATACGACGCTTCTGGTGGTCAAGCGGCTTCAGTTCTTGAGTCAATTTAATCTTGTAAGGATGTAGGCCAAGATCTATTAGCAAACTTTGCCACAACGACGTCACAGAGATGCCCAACGTTTGAGAACGACGTGTGAGAGACTGATCTGGGGCTTCTTCCTCAATTGATGCGCTAGCGGCAGCAATATTCTCGACACTAAGGGCACTTTTTTGTATCACTGCCTGTGGATTCAAATTTTTCTACTAGACGCTCAATTGTTGATCTGGCAGGAAAATTATGACGACCATATATTGGACGTAGCGCTCCTAAAGTTAAGGAATTTCGGTAGTAAATTTTAATAATTTCGACTCGTTGTTGGATCGTATATCTTTCCATGATGAAATGGCAACTGAAAAGAAATGTCAAGAGAGCGGGAAAAAATATAGCGTTTGCGGCGTCCCTATTGAAAAACCCGATAGTACCCCTTTGCGAAAATGGTAGCTGACCGAAAAAGATGCCATTAGCAGGCAAGACCCTTGAAAAAGCGGAGTATTTGGTTGTATATTTGATTTATTTACATTCCTCGCAAATTTTTAATTCGAGGCCATGGTGCAGTATTCGGAAATTTTTCTAAGCATGTCGTGGAATGTCGGCCATGCGCTACTCCAAGTAAAGCCCAGCTTTCCATTGCCGGGGTCTAAGTAATATTTTAAGTGTTTAAAAAAGCATTGGTTTTTATTGCTCTTGTGTAGAGTTTTCGCAACTACTTTGCCTTAAAAAATCAAGTCATGTTACTGCTGGCGCCATCTGGATGTCAATAAAAATAGTCAGCGATGTTAACTTACGAAGACGGCATACCAAAAATTTATTTTCTCGTAAAAAGTGTACGTGAAAGTGTAAACAAAAAATTTCAGATCGTAGTAACTTCTAAAAATTAAGTTCAGTGGTATAGTCGGGGCGTCCAGTCTATAAATTATTATTATGAACGCTTTATTTACAAAATTTCTGCAACAAATTTGTTTAAGCTTAAAGAGCACCAATTAAAGCCTCAATAGTTTGGGTTCAATTGATGTCATTAAATGCCAATTAAAAGACAAGTGAACTATTTGGAACTACAGCTGACATTACACGTAACTAAGCTTCTATATAAACTTAACCTAGAAACCCAGACAATATGTATGCCGATGTCTTAGCGGCATCTTTGTTGCGTCTTCTGTTTCATCTTCACCTACAATTTGAGTCTTCTTCTTCGTAGCTGCAATTGAGGCGTCAACTGGGTCAAAGTTAAACTGCGCTAAGTGACTAAGACTTTGCCCAGTCTCAGTCTCAACGTTGACAGTCTTACAAGTCTCCCCGAGCAACAAACAACAAGAACGTTAAGCCGATGGCGTTGTCAATAAGTTAGCTATCGTAAAGACCCTGATATGGCATTATGAGAGCCTAGAGAATAAAAGCCGCGAGCAATTGTTAGAGGCCATGACTTTGTAGAAGTTTATTTTCTAATGCTGTGAAAGAAACTATTTCAGAATCATAGCACACTATATAAGAAATAATTAATAGCATTAAACAAAAACTAAATCGAAAGTACGCCAACAAATTCTAAATTAGTAATTTATTCTCACGCTGTTCCATAAGTACATAATTCAAAATGTTTCCAGCGCATACTGATGGATTGATGGAGTGACTGTCTGAATGTTTAAACACGAAGCTGTAGCCTCATTGACGTCACAGTAAATTGCAAAAAACAAAAACCAAAAAAAATCTTAAACTATTCGCTGGAAAATAAAACAAAATTCGTAGAACAAAAATCTAATTGAAATTTTTGCAAAACCAAATGTAATTGTTATTAGTGAAATGGAAAACGAAAATGAAAATGCTGGAAAAACTGTGGGTTTTAATTTAACATTTTCAAATTAAGTGCGCTGTCTGTCAGTTGGGCGTTAGCTAAGCCACCGTCGGTAGATGGCGCAGCTGTGCTATTGAACTTTATAAACTTCATATTGAAATTGATTGACAAATTGGGTTAAGCGCGTGCATAAGGCGCAGTTTGATAAAGGTTTAAAACGTCAATTGAAAACAAAATGGTTAACAATTGAGGGTACAGTAAACACTCGAATTTTAGAACTGTCAACTTAAATTATATAAAAATATTTAAAATTTTTAGCATTATCAGATAAAATTTAAATAATTTAAGAATATATAATGTTTTGAATATTAAGTTGGTTTATTAAAGTCAATTCTTATGCTGCTTGATAACTTTAACTAATCAAATTAATAGTACAGGTAACACTCCTAAAACGCGAGAAATAGGTTCCCAAAAAATGCCGCGTTGTAAGAAATCGTGTTGTAGGGGTATGAACTCCATACAAAAATCAGAGTTTGGTTCCAAATTACAAATTTTTTTAACCCTTTGCACTCGAGACTAAAAAATAAAAGTAGCAACCAACAACTCGAGAGCTTTTTTTGTAAAAAGTGAATGCATTAATGTTTAAGAAAAATGCGGTCGCTGCAGCTAAAGAAATTAATTTATTTTTACATATATTGTAATAAAGCATATTGTAGCTTATATTCAAGACCAAAAGAAAGAAATAATTATCTAGCATAAACATTACCTAAGAATCAAGAGTGCTGAGTGAGAAAAATAAGCGTGGCGCAAATGCGGCGACATTCGAGTGCAAAGGGTTAATAATAAATTGGATAATAATAAAATTCGATTGATAGACTTATTTTATTAAAACAAACTAAAATTTCAATTATACGTCACATATTCAAGTTGAAATAACTTAAATTAATAAATTAAAGCAAAAATAGAACCATAACTTGCGACTCCTCCTAATCACTTAGTATGATTTGTCTCGAACGTTTTGTTCGTACTAGTTCGAAATTTGAGCTTGATCCACTTTCAGATTCGGCCATTCTTTCATCGATTATTGGTTTGAAAAAATCTTCTAATGAAGTTTGTTTGCTCTTATTTCGTAAATCTTTGTAAATTTCTTGATAGGGAGCTAGGCTGTTTTGAAGATTTCGTTTAAATATTTCTGCTCTATCCCATAAAGGATCGTTCTCCAAAATGTATTCTTCCAACTGCTTTGTCATATTTAAAGCTTTCTCGATAGTAAAAAGTTTTTATTTTCTACATCGGAAAGACTAGATTTACTAGCTACAAATTGATAGTTGTCTTTTATTATAATTATATTCCCATTTAAAAGCAATCGTTTTTTCATCATATCCTCTATTCACGCCGTAAGCGTTTGTTCCGTTTTCTCCATTATCTTTGGTCTAGGACGAGCATTTATTTTCGCGACTGCAGAGGATCCAGATGCTACCGAACTTCTAATTTTTCCTTCGTTTTTTTTTTTAATAGTTCTTATTGTTGACTCCTTTAAGATAAATATCTAGCAATATCAATTATCCTCTCTTGATTGTAAAGTCGGTCCAAAATTTTTATTTTTAAATTAATGGATAAAGATTTAACATGCAAACCAGCAACAAAAATTCCTTGTGAGAATTGCTCAGTTCGTAAAAATCGCGTTGTAGGAGTAGCGTTGTAAGAAAATTTCCGTATTTTGGGAACCGCGCTGTAGCGAAAACGCGTTATAGAAAGCCGCGTCGTATGAAGGTTACTTGTATTTTATAAATTCTAGACGTCCAATTAATCTGATAAGCATCTCAAGCTGTCTTTTATTATAGAATAAGAACTTTTTTTTTATTAAATTGGAGTTTGTAGACTTTTTATAATATAGTAATAGAACAAAATATAAGTAATTAAATGTAATTTTTGCGCTTTAGATTGTGGCCTATATCAGTAATATTTATTTTATTTTAAAATTTAATTTTTTATTTCATATTATTTCATTTTATTTCGTTCCAAATTAAAATTCCTAGAAAAATGTTATTAGATTTATATTCGCTTTTATTACCAGCCCACCAGGTGTTATCTCTTATAAAGGTCAAACATGCTTGGTATTTATTTTTTCTAATGCCAGCCACTTATTCTAGACAATTGACTGAAAGCTTTTTCATTACTCTGGTACTTGTAACTTTTTCCTACAAAATTCCAAAGGTTATCGCCTGCTAAATTGCGCTACTTGTGGGCGTCTGCTGTACCCGCCTTATAAACAAAACATGATAGCTTAGGTCACTATGTGGGTGGGCCCACTGTACCCTTTGTACTTACCTTAAATACTTAAAAGTTTTATTCCAATCAAATTTAAGAGCTTTATTTTATGAAGGCTGCTTCACCTGTTACATCTAGATAAATTGCCAGCTAACATGATTAAACGTTCTAATTGCCTTTAGTGTGGTACACAGCCACGTGGGATGTCGTCTGGTTGGTTACTACCTTGCCACTTGTTGCACGTTCATGCAGAAAAAGCGCAGCAGAGCAAAGAGATCTAAGGACACAGTGCACTACAATTAAAAGCCATTACTTATCGTACTCCCCGAACGGCTTAGAGCACCCCTTAGAGCAGACATGGCAACCACAGAGATATGGCTGCATTTAGATGCGAACAAAGATTCTGTTGCACCCACATTGAGCGAATAACTGGCAGTCAGTTAGTCCGCCAGTCAGTCAGTCTGAGCATATCGGATATGCGCACACATACATGCACCATTATATGGCGCCGTTGGCTTTAGCACATAAAGCCATTTCCTCGCTTAGGGATTTGCTCAATGCTTTCAACAATGGCAGCAGGCAAATTGCATGACGCTGAGTGGCAACGGCAATGGAGACTTCTCCATTTAATAAACGAAATGGCAACGTGCCATAAAAAGTCATAACGACTGCACGAGGATGACAACGACGTCGACGACGACGATGTGGTGATGCTGGCTATGTCTGGGATGACTGCTGGAGGCGGATTAAGCATGGGCGTGACACCTCAATGCAGGTGGCAGCAAATTGAAAATGAAAACCTTTCACAGCATATTGAAGTTGGATCTATGAGTGTGTGTTTATGTGAAAGTCGTGAACAATCCCAGTTGCAACTAATGGGAACAAAGTCAATTGGTGGTTAGATTTCAGGTTATAAATCAGAATGACAGGGAACAAATTAACTTGTAAATATATAAATTGGATTTGGTGAAAGCGTAACATATTGGGAAATTAGGCGAATATGTTGCATTACTATAAATATTTGTATAGATCCCATTATTTTCATGACTTTTTGCATATAAACGATTAATTTTATAATCACTTTTATTACCAGAATTATTTGTAGAAATACCATTAGAAGTCCTATTTATGAATAGTAAATATTGAATATTTAAAAAAAATCAATTAGAAATATGATTTTCATGCAGAATAGTTTTCATGCCGCAATTACCTACTGGGTTGACTGGTTTGATTATGAATGCATTGCTTGTTAAATGAAAGGACTACTACTTATGGACAGACAGCTACCTCATTAAATGATAGATGCATCTACACATAGTTACAAGTATGTTTATGTAGACCTAAATAATCTCTGTCTTTGATATCTGTCAAATCATTCCATTTCTCAAGTGGAACATTATGTGGGCGGGCAATCTTTGGCATCGGGGGATCCAAAACTTATTTTGGAATGCTCTCAGAAATATTTGTTCGTACATTGACATTGAAATAAATTTTCATGTTTGGTCGCAGCGACGCGTCTCGTTTCTAGAATCAAGATTGACGTCTTGGTCGTTGTCGTCGCATTTGGCATAACCTTCAACGCGTTGGTCTGGTTTGCAATTTTTAATACACTAGACGGCATAAAGGGTAACTAAATTTTGTAGAAAAGTTTGAAGGGGTGTTTTTTTTTTTTAACCTTGAGCAATTTGGTTATGTTTGAGCAATATACAGGGTGACTATTAAAAGCGTTTACTAATGTCTTTAAATTATGAGAGAGAGAGAATCTCTAAACAAGTATACCCAATATTTTGTATTTTTTTTTTGGCGTTTGCATACTACGATAGAACAAATTGTCGAATAATTCTTTTAAAAATATGATCTATAGTATATTAATAAGGCTCATATTTGGAAAATTATTAGTCTACAGCATTCTCCGCTGTTTCCGGAGGAAACTACTCTTTGATTGACATTTAACGCTCTTAGAATTCTTACACCCTAAACCTAACCCATTAGAGCCTTTATTTTTTGTTTTTTCGTAAAAGGGTTCCTCAGAGAGGTGGGGCACTGCGAGCTAAAGGTATTTATGTACCATACCCTTAAGTTAAATCAAAAGACTTTCCGTTTTCCGTATAAATAGCAGTAAGTATTTTGTTGGTATTGACCTGAGATGGAAGGGACTAATCCCTTCCTTTCCCATGTGACAGGCTCTGTCCCATACCAGCGCTATGCATTCACAGAGAATATGTCTGGTGGATTTATCGTCTTCTAGACAGAGCCTGCACTCTAAAGAGTCCGATAGGTAAATTTTCTGAAGATGGTATCTAACAGTGTCGTGGTCAGATAAGTAGGATACCAGGAGCTTTAGGTCCGCTCTGCCAAGACCTTTTGTCTTGATCACATACAGAGGTTTCAGAAGCACTATTGCTTGACGTAGCCCCGGATGGGAGAACCAGTATCTCCTACGTTCTCCTGCTGCCCATTTGTTTATCATGGTTTTGATTGTGGACCAACCAATACCACAAAACGGCGCATGAGATGTAGTCAGGGTGGAGGCACCCTGTCGTGCTAGATCCTTAAAATCATTCAATTTCTTTACCTAAGCTAGTACAATGCCCACGAATGAGTTAAGGTAAGGCGTATTGCAAGTTTCTCAAAAGGTGGCGGCGAAGACTCCTATAGTTACGTCATAGATTGTTTACAACCTAGAAACTACAATAATCAAACTCGACATTTGGATCCATTAAATCAAGATAAAGTTTATTTTTTCTTCTTTCTGCTACGCTCACTTTTCCACTTACAAATTTAATTGCTCTATAAAGTTTTATAGTTCAATGGGTGAAATGTGGGATAATTAAATTCTTCAAAAAATCGAAACATAAATTATGTAGATAATAGAGATAATCGCATTGAAGCCTTTTGTAGCGCAGAGTCCCTATCCCCTGAAGAAACAGCAAACCGAAGAGTGGTTTAGTAGAGTATATATGTTAGCAACAAGTCCCCGCTAGGGTAGGCTTATCGCAGGTTTATAGCACAAAGAGTCTATCCCCTGTAGAAACAGCAAACTGAAGAGTGATTTAGTAGAGTATATAGCCCCAAGTCCCCGCTAGGGTAGGCTTAGTAATAAGATCTGAAGACCTCTAAAAGATGTGTGAGACTTCAACAAGATCATTAAGTCTTAATTTTACTAAACTGCTTTAACAAAAATTTATTTAACGATTTTGAGCGTTAATGCGTCAAACTTGGTTGTAAGTCCATTCATGCGGGCCTTATGACGTCATTCATAATGTAAATAAGTCATCGGTGGTGTACTCGTCTGTACAGCACATTTTTGATACAACATTTTGCATTGATATGCCCTTTTTAAAGTTTTTTGATATTGAGCTTTTTTATGAAAATGACAACGCATGTTTATTTATTAGGCTCACATACAATCCAAATTTAGTAGCTGGTTTATTAAAGATACAATGTCCCTAGCTCTTCGGCTTTCTAAGATCTCGATTAGTTCACGGAACGATATGTGCTACTCAACATCATAGGGTATATAAAATTGTATTATTTCTGGAAATATGTACCTATCTGTATCTACATCTATTAAAAGAACAAATTAGATTTTGCCTAAAATATCTATTTCAATTTATTTGTATCTTCTTCTATTCTACCAAATGTAGGTCTAAAATAAAAGTAAACATATTTGAACAATATTTTCACACATTTTCACATATTTGATCTATTTGTAGTGTATCTACACGTTGTTACTTAAGCTTCAGCTTTATTTATTTTCATTTTATTAAAATTTATATAAACGCTATGAATTAAGCATTTTGGGTTATTTTTAGCTGCATTTTGTCTGTGAAATGAAATGAAAATAAATTTGATAAAGAATGTTGTAGAAAATGAAAGCACAATGACGACGTCAACAAAAACAATAACAACGACAACACCAACTACAACAACGACAACCCCTTTGATTATTTAAACTGATGCGGCTTTGTTCCGCTTTCAATGCTGTTGTCATTGTTTTGTTGTTTTTGTTGCATAATTGCACAAATTGATTGCAGCTTTGGTGTTAAATGTTGCACACACGCCTCCGACCCTTTTAGCTTCCGTGTTGCATGTGCCACAATTTGTGTCGATAAAGCATGCCACTAAGTGGCCTGGCCCACTGTGCGTCTGCATGAGTGTGCGAGAGGTCAATGAATTGTGTGCGCTCTTTTGCTTTGCCTCTGCCGCCGGCATTCTTTTTTTTTTTTTCTAATGACCGCCAACTGTGCTACACACACAGATACAGACTCACATATACTCTGGCACTTATACAACCACACACTTAAATACTTACTGAGCAATTTTCCACCCATATAGCATATGTATAGCATTTATAAATATAGATCCATATGCTTACATACTTATATATAGAGGGATTGTGTGTGTGTGTGTGTGTGTATTGGTGTAGCGCCTTGCTGCGTCCATTTGTCTATTTGTTGGAGGCTTGCTGACGGATGTGCTCACTCCCTGGTCTTATGAGTTCCCTAGCCAGATGCGGCTACTAATGCCTCTAGTCAATTGTTGTTGTTGGACCGTCTGGTTGATGTTGCTTCTGTACATTTTGTTAGTATTTTGTTTGTAGTTTAAATTCTGGAAGTGTTGATGGATCGAATGTTGGGGATTTGGTGGCTACACAAGCGCTACCAACTGTTGCCATGTTGATCTCAGGATAGAAACCCATGCAGCATCTTGTAAGACTCTTTGATTGAAGTAGCTATTAAAGCGTGTTTTAATTAATTTTTAAGGGTATTTGTAATTATTTAAGATTTAGTAGATTTAAAGTATTAATAAATATTACCCACTATTGATTAAGAAGCATTTTGGCATGAACCTTGATCCTTGACTACGAAAAGTACGACATTGTTGTCTAAAAAGTCTGGTTTAAGGAGGATAGTACTTTTAGGGAGACCATAGTTTTATACTTTTTTGGTCTTATTTAATGCAGATAGACTTGATCTGTTAAAAAACTAAAACCAGTGCTTTGAATCTGGCTACTTTTTAAACTTGTTATTCGGGCATTCTTGCTCTTCTGCTCCGTTGTACGGGTTACTCACGTCGTTACTCGGGTATTCTTGCAATTTGCCATAATTCCTGACAGAATATTATCATTATCAGAGCAAAACCGCAAGCATGAGACAATTATGTTTTCTCAATTAATTTAATTAAGCGCTCAGATTTTATATTCAATGCGGCCTCATTTACAGAAATCAATTTGTTAATTCAATACTATATGTTTCGCTAAGGGCACCCTATTTAATTTTATGTGGCGTCATATGATCTATAGCCACCTGCCAATCCCGACGGCTTCAACGATACCTTATTTGCCAAAATATTATCAGCAGTTAAGAAGTTAGAAGTGCACAGATGAACATAAGGGTGGCCATTTTTGCAACATCTCGCGATATCAATTACGCCACCGCCTTAAAATTTGTATCATTCTTTACTTTCGGTTCGTCTTTAAGCTTTACAGGCCCTATATGCAGTGAACAAAGAAACTCTTAAAGTGGCTTAAAATTTTGGAATACCGGCTGCCACCCTAATAAACATACATATATAAATAAAGCTTAAAAATTTATTTTTTTTCTTTCGCCTTAGTCTTGGTCGGTTAAAAGAATATATGCCTTGCTAAAGTCATAATCGAAATATATAAACGAGCTAGACCAAGAAAAAATTCCAAAATTCCATTACTGTACCAATTTAAAAGAACTTAGATGAAATTTGTAGGTGCAATTATTGGTATTTTTAAAAAGTTTTCGGTTAATTCGAATATTCGATTTTCAAAAGTAATTTTTTACTTGTATTTTTATATGTAATTCCTTCTTTTTATTCATGGTTAATTTAATTTTCTAATAAAAAATTCTTTGCAACTTATTTATGAAAACAAAAAGTCGCTAAAAATAAATTGTTAGGAGAGTACCAAAAAGGTTTTATACACAAATAAAATTCCTTCTACTTTCGCTTGAAAAGAGCTCTAAAATTTTTTTCCTTGAAGTGTAATTTTTAATCTTCAACTTTAATCTTTACCAACTTGTTGCTAAAAAAAATTATTCTCGTGACCCATTATTGCCCTTGGAGCTTAAATTAGGTTCAAATTACTTTTCTTGCTTCATCCTGATGATCATTATTTTGAATTAGATAGGAGAATACCATATTTTCTGATAAAGATAATTTTATATAAAGCATCAAAACGCACCGTAATAGGCTAGCAAAAGGTATCTACTATGAGAATCCACTAAAAAGACTTAAGAAGTTTTAAAAATCGGATTCAACAAGATATGATCTGAATATCCACCCAAAAATTACAATTTCTTGAGGCTGCTTTGATGATATCTCCATGCAAAATTTGGAGATAAAAAATTTGAATGTTGCGAGTCATGAAAATATATAGATTTTTGACTTATTTTATTATAAAGGGTAATTTTTATTGCTAGTATCTTTTTGGCAACACTGTTTTTGACAGATCACGCGTGAACCGTGTCTTGTGTCATTGTCATACTTGTTCAGTTTGGTCTATAATTTAACCATGAATCGACTCACGAATTTTACTATCAAAATTCATACTCGGTTAAGAAAGTGCAAAGCTGGCAAAGTTGGAGGAATATCCACATTTTTATCGAAAAATATTGTTCAGCGACGAGGCTCATTTCTGGTTTAATGGATACGTCAACAAGCAAAATTGCAGCATCTGGAGTGAAGACCAGCCAGAAGCATTGCAAGAGCTACCAATGCATCCCGAAAAAGTCACTGTTTGGTGTGGATTATGGGCCGGTGGCATCTTCGGGCCGTACTTCTTCAAAGACGACAATGGGCGGAACGTTACTGTGAATGGCGAGCGCTACCGTCTGAGTATTGACGACTTTTTTTTTCCCAAAATGGAAGAATAGGATATGCCTGACATGTGGTGTTAACAAGATGGTGCCACATGCCACCCGGCAGGCGAAATAATGGCCCAATTAAGAGTCGCGAGAGAGTTTATCTCATGTTTGGGGCCCGTCAATTGGCCGCCTAGATCGTGTGATTTAACCCCTTTGGATTATTTCTTGTGGACCATGCTAAGGCTCATGTCTACAGGTAAAGACCAGCAACAATTGACGCACAGGAAGCCAATATTAAAGAATTTATTCGTGAAATATCGGTCGATATGTTGGAAAGAGTGTGCCAAAATTGGACCTTACGCATGTGCCATCTAAAGCGGAGCCGCGGACAACCTTTGCATGAAATCATCTTCAAACATTAAATTATATTGATCGTTCTATCGATTCCAATAAAAATTTCATCAATTTTTTCAAATTTTTTTTTTTTTTTTTGAAAATCAAATATTATACCTATGTATATATATATAGGGTGGGCCAACTGTTGGTTTGGTTGTTAAACACTCATAGTTCGTAACATGCCTTCTTCGACAAATGTCCAGTTCGAAACTATTAAAATATATTCATAGGCCGTTTAAAAACCGAACAAAGCGTAACAGTGTTACAGACGTACTATGAAAATTATCGTTCTGTTAAAACCAGAGTCAGTGTCGAGGAGTCGCCTTGCAAGGACCACCTTCATTCGAATTTTGTATTCGAATACACATTTACACATTCAAATGATGCAACAATTACAGCCCCAGGCGATTAACAAATATCTAGGGCAATACTATTTGCTTCACATTAAACAAATCAATCTGGAAGGTCCCAAAACATGAGCAAAACTCCTACCTCATGGATATATGTATCTAAATACGCATGTTCCTATTCCAATGCTAACCCATTCCGCATATCAAATTCCCAGCAATTTACCATTTAAAATAAACTTCCATTTATTTACCCTTGTATTACACAATTTACATTTGAAATTGTTCAACAATATTCGCTTACACATTGAACATTTACCAGAGCTTGCTTGACATTTAGATCCATTTTATATGCGACTATTAATGTATGCAATCAAATTCATAGCTATCAAATGTATGACCCAACCAGCCAGCCAGCCAGCCAGCTCTGCTCCGAGTAATAAAGTAACCTACATAAATAATGCAATGCACATTTTGCAACGATAACAATAACAAATGCTCTGTCTCTGTGTGTGTGTGCGTGCGTGTGCGTAAATGTGGGTGTGAGTCTTTCTCTCTCTCTCTCTCTGCTAAACTCTCTGTTATTGTATCTGTGTGTGTACTTCCGCTGCAGTGCTTTGTGTATGTGTGAATGAATGCCGGCAACGAACTACGAGAAGTACATGACAAACAATGGACTTTGTTCAAGTCCAACTCGAACATGTCCTGATACCCTGTTTTGTTGTTGTTGTTGCTGCCCTCCACTCACGCACACACTCACAGTGAGAATTACTCAGGCACACATAGCGTGAGTAAGTCCCACGTGTCGTATTAGTAACTTTAAATGGAAGCAGCTACTGCGACTGCGAATTAATGCTGCTACGATGCCGACGCCAACGTGGACGGACGTCTGTCGTCCGTCCGTCGTCTGTTGACCCCCCTGTGGCACAATGCGGTTGACCGGCCCTAGTGCGGCCCCATGTATATGCATGTGTAAATTTGTGCGCGCGTGTTGGTGTAACTAGGTCAATAGAAACATCGTTGTAAAGGATTGCCGACACCTCCACACACACCGCCCACCTGTCACATTGTATTCGTATGCGTCCTTTGATACGAGAAGGCGTCTCTGAATAGGTGCTTCTGTGCGTGTGTATGTTTATTCCACCCTTTTTCACGTTGGAGGAGTAGGACCTCGTATGTATAGGGATTTTTTTTTTTTTTTTGTGGGCGCATTTCCGCTTTGGCTGTTGAAAATTTATTCGATCAACAAGTTTCGTTTGTCATTTTACGCTTCGGCTCGTTTCTGTCAACAAACGCAACGAGGTCGCTGGAGCAGCAAGGACAATAACAGTGGATGAAGGGTTGCGAAAGGGGGAAGTTCGAAAAAGGATGGAAGGAGTAACAATAGGGACATGTAGCAGCGCTTCAGGCTGTTTTCAAAACAAAATAGTTTTCAAGCGAGGACTCGAACTATTTTTTAACAATTTAAGAACGAATTTAAAAAATAAGCTTTAAAATAGATTTTTATGCAAATTTTAAGTAGTGTTGAAAGAGCAAGAAACATATGTAAAAAAAAATAAAGTAAAATAGGTATAAAAACAATAAATATAAAAAAATAAACTGAATTGAGGTATTGAGTATTAAAAAAAACCTCGATGCATACATATTTCGATACTGACAAAATAACGATATTAACCATATTGCCATCAAAAAATTTTAATAACTAGGTTATGATAATGAAGATGAAGGCAATCATAGGCAAGATAGAGAGAAAAAAATAATATTACCTAAGAAAAGCAGAAATACTAAATAAAAATCGAAGGATCAGCAATACAGTCTCTTATTTTTTTTCTTTTTCAAGACAAATAATTCAAGTTTCTTTTAATGTTCAAAGAGAAAAGGTAGCTAAAATGTTAATTAAAAATTGTTTTTAAAACAATAAATGATATATTATTATAAATAAACAATAAAACTTTATTAATGAAAGTAAAAATTAGAGATGAAACGAATAGTAATTTGGGCGAATACCGGATAGTCGGCCAACTAAGTGGCCGGCGGCCGAATATCCGGCGGAACTAACGAAAACAATACTGGCCAGGTTCAACGTGAAAAAAGAAACGCGGCAAGCTGTGAGGTGGATTTTTTCTCAAGTCAGTGCGAATTGATCGCAATCGTGACACTTATTCTTGGTGGGCAGCTAATGCCAAACAATACCCAAATTTAACAAAGTTAGCCAAAATCTATCTTTTAGCACCCTGCAGCAGTGTGTACAGCGAAAGACTTTTTTCTGAAGCTGGCCTTATTTATGAAGAGAAGCGAAACCGGACTCCTATCCGGCCGAATAGTAGTTTTACGGTATTCGCCGGATAGTATTAAGGCCGCCAGATAGGCCGGATCACGGATAGTTACCGGATATCCGTTTCATCTCTAGTAATAATACGGGTGGTCCATATAAAAATTGGAATTTAATTTTGCTATAAAAACAAAACGGTTGAATGTTTTTTAATGTTCAAAGTTTTATTTGAATGGTGTGTTCATAACATTTATTTATGAAAAATAATTTGGGTTAAATGACCACTACGGCCGGCTTAGCAGTATGCCACTCGATCGGTCCTATTTTTGAGCACATTTTCGATTGTTTTGGGCCTTATCCTGGCAATAGAGGCTCTAATCTCGTCCTTCAGATCATTAATTGTTTGCGGATTGTTGGCATAACATTCTTCTTTCACCGCACCCCAGGGATAATAGTCCAAAGGCGTCAAATCGCAGCTTCTTGGTGGCCAATTCGCAACGCCATTTCGGCTGATTATGCGATTTCTGAAGATTGTTCGCAGAAGATCGATTGTGGCGTTCGCTGTGTGGCACGGAGCGCCGTCTTGTTGAAACCAAATATCGTCCAAGGCCTCATCTTCAATTTGTTCGAAGAACCAGTCGATCAACATTGCGCGGTAGCGCATGCCATTGATGGTTTCGGCGGCTCCTTCTTCATTTTCGAAGAAAAATAGGCCGATGACGCCGCCAGACCAAATTCCACACCAAACAGTCACTCGTTGTGGGTGCATTGGCTTCTCCTGGAATGCTTGCGGATTTTCTGATCCCCAGATGCGACAGTTTTGATTATTAACATATCCACCGATGTGAAAATGAGCTTCGTCCGAGATGATTTTTCGATAAAATTCGCCATCCTCGGCCAAACGATCTTCCGCCCAATTTGCGAACCGTAGCCGCTTCGGAAGTTCAAGCACTCCCCCCATTTTGTAAAATATTAAATAATTAATAAATTTAAAATATTAATTATTACTTAAAACTAAAAAATTAATTAATTAATAAAAATAATTAACAAAATTAATTAATAAAATACAATATTAATTTATTATTAAAAATGAATGCAAACAAATTAATATTAAAAGGTTTATTTTATACTGCACCACTTGTTTCGAAAGATTTTTAAAATCAATCATTTAAATTTTTAAAATAATGTTTAATTTAAATAAAAACTAAATTTTATTTCGCCATTTATAAATAAAAATTGAATTAAGATAAGATTTATTTTGTGGATAAAAAATAAGAGTTTAAACTTCATTTCTTCAATGGAAATAACAATTTATGTTTTTTTTTTTGACAGTTTTTACAAAAAATATATATTATGGATTTTATTTCGACGCTCTGATTTTTTAACCTCATTACGCTTTTTTGGCATCTTTACTTTAAAAATAAGTACAATCTATAAAAATGCGCAATATTTTGTAAAATTCCTTGTAGAGAAAAAAGTTCGTCCTAGAAAAGCTCACAAACACCAAAATTATCCTTGCCGCTTCAAAATTGTTTTTAGATTAGTTTCATTTGAAAACACTTTAGTTGAATATTGCTCTCGAACTGTGTCTCACTTTGTGTATGCAACAAAAAAAAAATATCATTAAATATTTATAGGAAATTTATTAATAAATTATCGAGGCCCTTTTTAATGTGTTCCATGCGTAAGCAACAGGCAAACAGACAATAAGAGCAGCAACAACAACTTGCCCCAGTGGGTGGCATAAACTGAAAATCAATAAAGCTGCTGCTCATTGAAAAAATGTTAATAAGCAAGCAGCATGAAACCCCCGGCCCACCCCCGCACAGCCACCGCTGGGCGTTCCCCACGCATACGAACAATATACATGTACTTATGTAGTATACTATATACATATATATAAGCATACCGTATGGATGAAAATCCATATATATACATACATACATATGTACAATGAACGAGATTTTAATTGAGCTTTCTTTTCTCTACCTCTCCTATTGTTACAGATATACCAGACATTCCCGATGACATAAAGCACTTGCAGAGCCTGCAGGTAGCCGACTTCAGTTCGAATCCCATACCCAAGCTGCCCTCGGGCTTTTCACAATTGAAAAACCTAACCGTATTGGGTCTGAATGATATGTCACTCACCACATTGCCAGCCGATTTTGGCAGCCTTACGCAGCTTGAATCTTTGGAGTTGCGTGAGAATCTACTCAAGCATTTACCCGAATCTATAAGTCAGCTAACCAAGCTGAAACGTTTGGATCTGGGCGACAATGAGATTGAGGAGTTGCCGCCTTATTTGGGCTATCTACCAGGGCTACATGAACTGTGGCTGGATCACAATCAGCTGCAGCGATTGCCGCCAGAGCTTGGCCTTTTGACACAACTGACCTACCTCGATGTGTCCGAGAATCGACTGGAGGAGCTGCCCAACGAAATAAGTGGCTTGGTCAGTCTAACTGACTTGGATCTTGCACAGAATTTGCTTGAAACACTGCCAGATGGCATTGCCAAGCTGAGTCGCCTGACCATACTCAAACTGGATCAGAATCGTCTGCAGCGTCTGAACGACACGCTGGGCAAGTAAGTTGAGAATGATATTATAGTTTATAAGAAATTGGAGTAGCCAAAAATTTGGAAAAGTGTATGGGCGGGTTTTTACTTACAAAATCGGACGTGTTTCGGAAAAGGAAATGGTATAAAAAAAGGGGTGTTCGAATTGAAACCATATGATGATTTGATGACGAATAAATCGTTGCAAGTGAAATCGGACCGAATTAGATCAAATCGAAATGACCTAAATATTTTTTGATATGTATTGTATTTATGCCAATTTCGAATTAGATATTTACTCTAATTTGCAAATTTAAGGGTTATCAAGTGAACCTCTTTAAAAAAATGTTTTAGGGTAATTTTGGTTCGAGAAACACTAAAATTGCAATATTTTTATACCCTGTACCATTTAGTACAAAGGATATATAAATAATGTGCAAGCCGAAAATGTATGTAACATATAGAAGGAGACGTCGGAGACACCCGAAACCTAAAATATGATCAGGGTGAATAGAGAAGTCGATATACCCATGTCCGTCTGTCCGTCCGTCCGTTTGAACGCCTAGATCTCAGAGATGGTAAGAGCTAGAGTAACCAAACTTTCAACATTAGATCCCATATTATTCCATAGGAGACAAGTTTATTTAATTTTTTTGATATCGGGGTTAAATTATATAGCTCCCATAGGGGTGTTTCAGACGACCTCGAAAAAAAAATATAAGTTTCAGATGAATAATTCGTTTGTTTATGAAGATATCGTAACCAAATTTGGCATTCGAAAGTTTTTTAAAGTTCTCAAACTCTATGCCAAATTTGTTTAAAATCGGCTGACTATATCATATAGCTCCCATAGGACCGATCTGGCCAAAATAATCTTTTTTTATACAAAATTCGCTATATTTAATTTTTTAATACAGATATCGTATTTAGATTTGGCATTCAGAAGTTTTTAAGACTACCCAAGCATTGTACCAAAGAACACAATCGATTGAATACATCATATAGCTGCTACAGGGCCGATCTTCCAAAAAATCGATTTTTGAGCAAAATTGGTTGTGTTTCGTTTATTTGTGAAGAATTTAAGATCAAATTTGGAATTCGTAAGTTTTTTATAGCTCTTAAGCACTGTACTAAACTTTAATTAAAATCGGTTGACTATATCATATAGCTCCCATAGGACGAATCGGTCAAAAAAAATGTTTTTTATACAAAATTCGTTGTGTTTCGTTTGTTTGTAAAGATATTTGAACTAAATTCGGCATTCAGATCTTTTTAAGAGTATCTAAAGCACTGTGTCAAATTTGATCGAAATCGGTTAACTATATCATATAGCTCCCATAGGAACGATCGGTCCAAAAAAATTATTGCTTAAAAATTCTTTCTGCTTTTAGGTTTTTTGATGTAAGGAACCGGATTTTATTGCAAGCTAGTGGTACAGGGTATCCCAAAGTCGTCTGCGTCCGACTTTAGGTACGCCTTTTTTGTAAGGAAGAATAATTATATTTTCCAATTAAATAATATTATTACCATCATTTTAAATTTTTACATATCGTTAATTTACCATTTTTTTTATTCATTTAATTTTTACAATTGCATTATTTGGCTTATACTACTTCAACGAGTATATATATAGAGCAAAAATGTTTTTTAATTCCATTTGGGTATTGACATCGATTTTTATGCGTATACGTAATATTGCGATTATTAACCAATACCACCAAAATCTTGCTTTTATGAAGCTTATTTTAATATATATTATAGAACAGTCACAAAAACCATTAAAAAAATTAAAGTTCAGACTCTACCATTAAGTAAAAATCGTGGCCCCCAGGGCCTTAGAGAGAAAATAGTGGCCGAGGGTAAATTTCCTAGCCCGTCTATTACACCTTCAGCTTGACTCACGACAGTAATTATACTGAGCCCGGGGAATCGCTTCTTTCCCCCTCTTGTCGGGCCTGCGTGAACCTAACAAACAAGGAAATTTTGAAATTTTGAAATTTTGGGGAAGTAGCTCCCAGTGCACTAAACAAACTTTGAACTTAAGCTTTTAAAATACGCTACTTTCCAACACTACTATGTAAGGTCGGATAATTCTTCTGGTTATATATTTAATTATTCACTCGAAGTTCTTTCTCAGACTTTCCTTAACTAATCCCTTATTTCTTGCTTTCAGCTGCGAGAACATGCAGGAGCTCATTTTAACGGAAAACTTTTTATCCGAGCTGCCTGCTTCGATTGGACGCATGACCAAATTGAGCAATCTAAATGTCGATCGCAATGCCTTGGAGTATTTACCACTAGAGATTGGCCAGTGTGCCAATCTTGGCGTGCTCAGTTTGCGCGATAACAAACTCAAGAAGCTGCCACCAGAGCTGGGCAATTGCACCGTGTTGCACGTGCTCGATGTCAGTGGCAATCAGCTGTTGTATCTGCCCTATTCGCTGGTCAATCTGCAATTGAAGGCCGTCTGGCTGTCAGAGAATCAATCGCAACCATTGCTGACCTTTCAGCCGGATACGGATGCGGAAACGGGTGAGCAGGTGCTATCCTGCTATTTGCTGCCACAGCAGGAATATCAGCCCATTACACCGGGTAAGTGACGCATTTTTATCTATCGATTAATATCGAAATTTTGTTTTGGTGTGGTTACGTTCGTTGTGTGTGTGTGTGTGTCTGTGGCTGAATCATATTTGCTCAAGGGTTATATGAAATACCCAAAGTTTTATATACTTTATCTATGTTAACTATATCTCTAAATTTTATACCTTTGCCTTGGTTATCATTGTGCAATATCTTCAATCTATGTTGGGGCTGTAGTTCCGCAGATAAGATAAGAGCTAAACTGTGGCACTTGCTTTGAGCAAATACCACACACACACACACACAACTTAAGTAACTTTATTTTGAGCCCAAATTTGTTTACCCAAAATTCTTTTTTTTTTATATATTTGGCATTCTGAATGTATTTGTTTCTACTTTTTTACTACATATAACATTTTATTCCATATATTGTATTTTATTTTCAAAACGTCGCTTCTTGCACATCATCTACCGCAAAAAAAATGCACTCCACTACATACTTTTTATAACTATCCCTAAATTTTTGTAAACTAAATCAAAAAAAAAAATCCAAAGATTATCCACCCGAGACGCTTTATAGATCAAGCGAAAAATTCGATTCAACGGATTTCTTCAGTTATCAACAGAAAGGTTTGCTTTCTTCAACTACTTCTTAAAAACTATAATGATAACAAATATATATATATGCTATATAACAATTTGTATAATATAGATAATAAACCCCGTAGCATGTGCTGCCCCTCTAGGTCCTATAAACAAGTCCAGCTTTTTGCATGTGTGTGTGTATATATATTTAATTCTAACTGTAGTAACTATTATCTATATGTCTTAGTAAAGTTAATTTTGTAAAGACGCATTTAATTTCCATTTCGAACAGATTAGAGATCTTAAGTTGGTTGTAGCTATTGGCAGAAAAACCAGTTTTGGTCAGGCATCAAATGACGTCATATATGAAATAACAACAAGTATTGACATACATATCAAACAAAACGCACACACATGTACATATATATGTATATTTTTATGATATATACATATATACAAGTAGTAGCCAACTCAAGGCCCAGCCCATAAGCTGGGTCCGGGGCGTTGGCCGGCCGCATATTATCTGGCATAAAATATAAAGAAGCAGCAATTAACAAGTATGTGCGTGTTGTTTGATTTGCTTATATTTTATATATGATTGTTTATGTACATATCCATCCATACACAAAAAGAAAACTTTGTTTCCAGATCTTAAATGATCATTTTGATAGCACCACATCAAAGGCCCCTCTAACGTTTTTCATTTATTAGCTGTAAACGATTTTCATTCAGTTTTTCATTTTGCCAGCCATTTGTCAAATATCCATAATTCAAATGATGTCAACTCTTATGACGTCATTAAGCCGTTTTCGGAATGTAGAGCAGCAATTTTGAAGGCATGTCTGTTTGGATCGTTTGGGCAATCATAAATTCTATTGCCAATACTTAATAATAATAATAATAAGTTTTCAATTTTGACGTCTATGCCACCAAGGGAGAGAGCATTTGATTAATGAGCTGTCGGAAGAAACTATGCATACGCTTTGGATGGATACATAAAGTGTGGCTAGATCTTGTAGTATGGGAAATGACAGCCAATCGTGATAGCCGAAGATAGAAAAATGTATCTTGTTATGAGCAATAGCCAAAAGAATAGAATTTGTTTGATTTTTCCAAACGATTAATTTATACTGAACATGTTTTGATTTATTTGAAATATTTTTTGGAATTTGTTTTGGAGGCTTGTTTGATCTTTAAAGATACGCTAAATTTGATTTTGAGTAAAAATTTTGAGAAATTGTTGGTATAGTGAGCTACAATAGACGCTTGTTTGATATTTGAAACTAATTTTGCACAAAGTTCAATGGATTTTCATTAAAATATTTTTTGATTTATTATGAAAAATGAGAATTTGAAATTTTTAATGAATATTGTTTGGGAGGGTATGTTGAACTTGAAAAAGAAAATTTTAGATAAGATTATGTGATAATGAAGCATGAAACCCTATACCGTCGAAATATTAGACGTAATTTTAAAGCCCTATGCTCCAATAGAAGTAGGAAGACGACAGTAGTAATATATTTTTTGCATAAATCTAATAAAAAAACAACTTAAAGTTTTTAGGAGGACTGTACCAATGCAGCTCAGAATTTCAAATAAAAAACCAAGACTGAAAATAACTGAAAAGAAACTGAAACTTTGGAATTGTATCAAATGTGGCGCCTTCAAACTATTTGCGCTTGAAAAGTTGGGCTATTATAGCTTTTCTTATCTACTAAGACCCATAGTCAAGAGAGACGATTTGAGGAGATACTCATCTCAATTTCATTATGTTTTCCTGCTGTCGGCAATATGATTGATATTATGAGGATCTATGCCAAATTAATACCTCCCCTTCAATATTTTACCTTTAGTTTAACTTTAGGGCCTCAATAGCCTTTGTCTAATTAAAGAGGTTCAAGTTCTTTAGGTTTTGCTCAAAAAGTATATTTGAAAAACAAACCTCTGATTAAAGATTTCCTGTTAAAAAAGGTTTTTATTTTCGCAAGAAAAAAAGGAAATACTTGAAAAATAATCAAAGAATTTAGTCTTCAAAATTTTAATTGAAAATCAGAACATATAGTTATTTATTATAATAAGAATATAAAGGGAGCTTGTACCTGTTTCTGTTTTCACCTCTTCTCTCACCAAGCAGTTAAAGCAGTATCCCTTTTGCCTTATTGACAAAAAAAAATTAACCTCCTCATAAACTTGACGCAGTGAAAGACAATTTATAAACTATAACAACACATTTGTATATTCCTGTAGAGAATTTGTTTTGGTTCATTATATAAAATGTAAGTTAATGAACGTGGATCTAAAAAGAAAAGTTTAATTTACTTATTTTACAGAGTTCAGGCTAAATTAATAATTACCTTTTCTACTGTGATATTTAAATATAATGAAAATATATATTATAACATTAGAGTCATAAAATGCGGGGAAAAAATTACAAACTAGCCCATGAATACGAGGGACTTATATCTAATGACTTATTCTATGACTGGGTATTTAATAATAAGTTTTTAATGTACGTAATCTCCGAATAGGTTTGTCTATCCTTGATATGGTTGAGAGGACGGTTGACCCTCTCTGAAACGAATTCAATTTATGCTCTGGTTTGTAGATCAATTGCTGGAGCGATACCTAGGAAGGTTTAGAATCATTTTTAAAAGTTGGGTTTGTGTAGCTTGAATTCTGCCAGATTGACATCTAGCTATAGCAGCCCAGAATGGGGGTCCATAATACAACGCTGCTTGAAAAATGGATTTGACCTAGATTTTTTTATTTTGGTGTCTATATTGTGACAAGAGCTTCTATTTATACGTCTCTAAGCGAATTAATAAGTTGATGTATCTTATTGACTTTGTCAATATGGTCTCTCTAAAGGTCAATTTTGTCTCCAAAATTAGTCCTAATTATTAAATGTTACTTTCCCAGTAAACAATAACCAGATTACACTAGATATGGCTAGTCTGGCGGTAAACTTTTTTTGAGCTTTCTTAAAAAAAAAAAAATATAGCGTGGGATTTGGCAGCATTCACAAAAATTTTCCATTTGCTAAAATAACGATGTCAAGAGCATCTTGGAGATTATTCGGGATTTCAGAGGCTAAAGTTCCAGCACTCTCTGAGATGTGGAAAATCCGAAGTATAAGTGTTGTGATACGAAAAATTTTGTACTGCTTGGCAATATGTGTATTTCTTATTGAAGCTTTTAGAACTTGGTTTTTTGATAAATATTTTTTTCAAGAGCTTATCAAATTTTCTGCAGCGTTTTGTTTGAACAATGTTCCCAAGAGTTAATTTCTTCAATTTTTTTTTAAGTTAATTTAATTCTATTGTATTAATATTTAGTTTTATGCAGGTAAAAAATATATATAGTTTATTCCAAATTCTATTTCTATTCTATTTATTGAAGAATATTTCGCTGCAAAACTTAGGATTGATTGCGTCTCTTTCATACTTAAATTTTCCCGGCATTGTTATATGGTATATTTAAAATCGAACCCAGCATAAAAGTAAATAATTTCGTTTGATGACAACAGCTCATCTTATTGAATTTTTTCGCAGCCAACTTCACACTTAACCGTTTTACCTTTATATATTTGAACAGCTGATATAGTAGCGCTTTTATGTAAAAAATTATGTTAATTTTTTTGGAATAGTTTTCGTTTGGTGCCATATCGAAAATGGAAGATCGAAAACAACATTTTCGGTATATTTTACTGTTTTATTCTCAAAAGGATCAAAAAGCAGTTCATGCAAGGCCAAAGTAATGCGATGTGTACGGAGAAGATGTGTTGTCCGAACGCCAATGCCAAAATTGATTTGCAAAATTTTGTTCCGGCAATTTCGATCTTAAGGATGCACCACATGCTGGAAGGCCTCTTGAAGCCGATGTGGATAAGATAAAGTCGTTGGTCCATGCAAATCATCGAATAACAACTCGAGAGATTGCTGAAAGATTAAATTTGTCTAACGCGACCGTTCATAAGAACATGAAACGTCTAGGATTAATTTCGAAGCTTGACATATGGGCTCCTCATGTTCTTACAGAACGAAATTTGCTTCGTCGCATTAATGACTGTGATTTGCTTATCAAACTCAAAGAAGTAATCCATTTTTGAAGCGCTTGAATTGAGTTGTTTACAAGAATGTAAAGCGTAAGATACCTAAAAAGGATGAACCAGCTCAAAAAAGGTTATGTTGTCTGTTTGGTTGGATTTCAAAGAGATCGTTTATTTTGAGCTTTTGCCCTACAATACCACGAATAATTCTGAAGTGTATTGTCATCAGCTGGACAAATTGAGTGATACACTCAAACAGAAGAGGCTAGAATTGGTCAATAGAAAAGGTGTAGTGTTCCACCAGAATAATGCGAGACCTCGAACAAGTTTGATCAGTCGCCAAAAGCTTTTGCAGCTTGAATGGAATGTGCTTCCACACCCACCATATTCTCCAGACCTAGCACATTCGGACTTGTTCCGGTCTCTGCAAAATTTTTTGGCTGGGAAAACCTTTACCTCAAATCAGACGTGAAAAACCACTTGGACCAGTTTTTTGCCTGCAAGGATCAAACATTTTATGATCGTGGAATCTATCTTTTGCCCGAAAGATGGCAAAGGTATTGGATCAAAATGGAGAATATATAATTTCATAAAATGTTTTACACAATAAAAAAATCGTGTTTTAATTGCACTTAAAGAAACGAAATAACTTAGTGAACGACCCAATAAGTTAGTATTTCTTACGAGGATTCTTCATCAATTTTATCAAAGCCAAAGTTGTTGAAATCAGTACTATACCCTATACCTCTCTCCTCTTTGCAAGATATCTAGTTTTACTTTCTTCTCCTTACAAAATTGAAATAAAATCAAACTTAGCTTAAACCTTTCAAGCAATTTCTGATATTATGCTAGTAGAACGTATCATTATTAAACATTTGTAGGCTTCTTCCCTCCCGATTCTTTCAATCTTTTACAGATTTAAATAATTAAACCACCCATCTTTGTTTCTTAGTTGATCTTATCTTATATGTTTTTTAAAAAGTTCCAAGCACTGATTATGCAAGCAGCACAAAAGAAACAAATTGAGATTTCTTTTCTTGCGGTTATCGATTGATTTACTGAATTTCTGGCCATGCAAATCTATTTACATTTTCTTCTATTTCTATTTCTACTTCTACTTTTGTTTCTGTTATTGTTATTCGCTTTTGCTTAGTGCTTCTATTTTTTCTGCTCATTAGTTTGCCATTCAAGCTAACTGTTGTTTTGATTTCAAGTCGAGAAACAAGTTTTAAAATATAAACATTTCCTTGGTTTTTGTTTTGATATAAATAGATTATATCATCAGATTTTGGCAGAGACAAGTTTTTGATGACGACTTTGGGCCAAGATTTCTCAGCTAGCCCTCTAGACTCTGCTGACTATGAGCTTCACTTTACGCCTATGTGTGAACATTCTCAAGATCGCTTCCATTGTTTTTTTTTTTTTTGAGCGTATTATTTATTGCCTGTCTGTTTACTTTTTGTAGCGTCGTCTGTCGTCTATAAACATCATGTAATACGGCTTCCATGTAGACGGTTTCGTGGCGCATATCCGAAGATTATACAAATTATCCAATTACTGCGTTTTTACACTCAAGTCCGAAACTTTATTATTGTTTTTTTTTTGTTTTTAATGTCCGAGCAAGTCAAGCGTTGTTTTTCGTGCTATATGCCTTTTGTTATTA
Organism: Chymomyza amoena; assembly: GCA_037043745.1. Taxonomy (NCBI): domain Eukaryota; kingdom Metazoa; phylum Arthropoda; class Insecta; order Diptera; family Drosophilidae; genus Chymomyza; species Chymomyza amoena. Next base: position 57,946 of record JBAMAX010002515.1, read on the forward strand.
TTATTATTATTACTAGTTTTATTTACATAAATCTTCATATAAGCGCCAATGCAACGCCGTAATAAGGTTAGAGCTCTGGTAACTTGTTTGACCCCGCCACCCAAAAAAAAAAACACACTTAAGTTGTCAAAGTCAATAACGAACATAATGATCATGATGATGTTTTGGATGATAATTTAGTGGGCACACCCCGCTGTGACTGACTGCGCAATCATTTTTCTCAGCATTTTATAATGAAAATTTGTTTATCTAAACAAGCCAAATCCCACTAAAGTTGGATGAGTTACGACAAGTCCGTTCCAAATCCAAATCCAAATCCAGATCCAGTCTGCGTTCCTCTCACTCTCTATGTAAACGTTATGCAGCTACTTAGGAAGCTCGGGGCACTTCCTGCCCATAAACAACAATTTGCATTTTTAGTGTTTATTGGATCAAACGACAGGGTGCCCACTCAATTGTTTTTACCCCCACTCAAGGGGGTTGGGTGTCGAAGAGGGGGTGGGGCATTTGGCGTAATGCTACGATTCGCTCAGATTATTGCCGCACATGTTGCAAGTTGTTTTTATATTGTTTACATGCTAGCTGGGAAAATTTATGATGCACACTTTATAAACGCATGATCGATCAAAACTATTTACAATCTTTATAGGCAGACAGGGGCGGAGATGTCTGTCTGATGGGAGACTGGGTTTTATTCTGAGAGCTATTTTTGACTCAACTTGTTGAAAGTGAAGAATATAATTTTTTGTAGAAATGAGTGTAATTTTTAAATAATTATAGTTGGATGTATTCGATAGAGGCATTATTATTTATATAATTCTATAAATGACACTGGTTGGTTGGTTTATTGGTTTAGGTGCCGTTTAAGTGACAACATATTCAAACTCAATTAGCGCTAATGCGCCATTTTGTTACACCACTTATGGGAACCACTGCTGTTCAGTTTACTCAAACCATCTCGATCCGTTATAAAACCTGGTGATGTCGTCTATATTCTTTTCTGCCATGTCACGTAGGCTTCCTAACGCGAAGCTTCCTAGTGCTCTGTGGCGTAAGGACCCCAATCGTGGGCAATCACATAAATAATGATAAACTGTCTCTTCTGTGTTCTCCTGGTCATAGCTTCGGCATCTGACGTTGTAGGGCCAGCCCATTTTCTTTGCATGGTCTCCTAACGGCCAATATCCGGTTATTATCGATGCTATTCTGAAGATCATTGTTCTTGGCTTGCTTAGCAGTTCGGCCGTTCTACGTTTGTCGTATCGCGGCCAAATTTCCTTTGCAATCTTGCAAGTGCCAATATTTTTCCATCTGGTTTCAGCCTTGTTCTGAGCTCGCAGAAAAAGTTCTCTCTTGATAGCGCTGAGGGGGTATTTGACAGCTACCTCCGCTGCTTCGCCATCTAATGCTCCTTTTCTCGCCAGCTTATCAGCTTTTTCATTCCCGTATACGTTCCCATGTCCGATTTGATTTGATCGCCAGCAAAGCTGCTTGACTGTCGGAGAATATACACACCTCCGCCAGCTGACTCGGATGATTATTCAACACCTTATATGCTTCTCTGATGCCAAAGACCTGGAAGATGCTGTTTCTGCTGCCTAGGCGATAGGAGAGAGATACTTCGAGTTCGTCCGAGTAGACCCCTGCTCCTATACCGCGATCCATCTGGGTTCCGTCAGTATAGATTGCAGCTGCGTCTGCTCTCATTACCCATGTCCCACTCCTTTCGCGTCAGGAATCTGACGTTCATATTTTTCAGTTCGTTAATATCCCGTGAGCAAAAATTCTTATAGTCATGAAAGATAATGATTCTATAACTTCTACAACTCTTGCCCGATAGCAAAGATCTTAGATTCGAAATGTTCGTAAAAGAATTCCCTTTCAGCTCCAATTTTAAAAAATCTAGCTAATTTGGAAAAATTGTTGAAAATACATTTTTTTCGGTTTTGGTTGCTTGTAACTTCATTAATATTTACTTTATCTGTACATATACCCAGGGCCGTGGAGAGAATATCCGGGCCCCAGGGGAAATCTCGGATCTGGGCTCCTATCAATTCTGAATTTATGAAAATACATATTGTTTACGTAATTGTTAAAAAATGTGATATCAACATAAAAAAAAGTATAGAAAGGATTTCTGAGAGAATTGATGATTTGGTAAATTCATAATAATGCATGTCATGACAATGGCTCTCGAGTCCGGGACCCTCCGAGAGCTCCGGGCACGGAGGTCCCCCCCTGTCTCTCTCTCTCGTCGGGCCTGCAATTACCTATCGATTTAATTGTCAAGGGTTGTCATTATCAAGTTTCTTCACCTAAAATTACCCTAAAAACAATTTTATACGAAGATTCACTCGATGGCCCGTAAATTTGTAAATTAAGGCGGTAGGGGTTGTAAAAATTGTTAAAATTGGGTCATGCAATTTGGGTACGGCCACTAATTAAAATACTGAAACATTTTTTTGCTTTCTAAAAAATTTGATTTATAACACCTTTGGCACCCTTGGGATTTTTGGGATATTGATACGTTCGGACTGATTGGTCAAGTAAAAAGCTTAGTTTGTTAATGAAAATATCCTATTTTATCCTTAAATTTGACAATCAAATATTTTATTTGTAGTAATATAGAGAATGAGTATATCAAAGTGGTCTATGCACCATTTTTGTTTGCCGAAAGGCCTATTACTTATTGAAATAGATTTTATTAATTGAATACTATGTTTGGTTTGTTATAGCGTCACTTGGTTCTTGGTTATCATAAATAGTAAACGACTTGTTAAACAATCTTTTGCTATGATTTTTCCATTTACGTTACGCCCGCTTATAATATGCCTGATTTTGGCTGTGGCGGCACAATATAAAAGCTTTTGTTACTACTGGCGCCATCTGGTAGACTTTGATAGCGCCATCAAACGTAAAGCAATGAGCAATCGTAGGACAACACTTATGCATTTTGACATAAAATTTGTCCACTATTTTATTACGTGGACGTTTTTTCATTTCGTATTGTGATCTTCGGTGCTGCAAACGGGTCTGCATAACTTCCAGATAAAATATCCAAAAATGTTTATTGACCGTACGACCATATGGTAAGAACTCGCTGATAAAGCGACCACGTCCATGAAAGTATGTTTCGAATGTTTAAAACATTTGTCGATGACAAAACATGAATTAACCATTATTGATCGAACTTGTGCAGTGTCTTTATTGGATTCGTGTCATTGGCTACTTTCCGAAGCACAGGCTGGTCCATATGGGACGATTGGGCTTTGGTTTCGCTATAAAATCATAACGGTTAAATATTACCCAATGCTCAAAGTTTCGTTTCAAAGGCCGGTTCATAACATTCACTTTTGAGTAAATAATTGCGGTCGACGTTGACGTCATTCAACAGCTGGCTTGAGCAGTATGCTCACTGCGATCGGTTCATTTTTGAGTACATTTTCAAATTTAGGGCAATTATCGGAACAACGACTTCAGTCTCGACTATCACGCTCTCAATTGTCCGATAAACGTTAGCAAAAATCATTGTCATGGCACCAAAGTAATGTCCAAAGGCGATCATACCGCACATCCTGATGGCAACTGATTTCTGATTAGTGATTCGACGATTTTCCAAAACAGTTTTCTTCACTGCTTGAACGTTTTCATCAGTTGTTGACGTGCTTGGGTGTCCAGAGCGAGGCTCGTCATTGGCATCTTCCCGGCCATCTTGGAAGAATTTGTTTTGTGAAGTATTAAATTGGATTCATTCATTCATAAAAATTAGCATAATTAAATTTTTACTTTTAGATTTAATGTTTTATCTTATCTTCTATCATCCTCGACTCCCAGTAGAGCATATGGCCTCAGTTATTTTATAATAAAAACCAAATTTTTCAAAATCTTTTTAGGAGTTATATCAAAGAAAAATTGATCTTGAGTATTGAGGTATTGATGAAACGATAAGTAATCAATATATACCTAAGTTTATAGGTAAACGTCTCATTCATAAATTAAAAAATCGCAGAAATCGATTTAAAAGGAGAACCACTTCACTTAATTTGACCAAATCTTTTTGTTTGACCGGCGGAATTTCCATCTTAGCCTCATCACAGCAGTAAATAGAATAGTTAAACAAAACACCAGAATTCCCAACCCATTTCCATCTTTAGCTTAAAAACCCCTCCTAGATCTGCCCCTGTACATACTTCTGTAGCTACATCAAAAATTTTACATTTTATAGTTGGTCGGTCGTCTGGCAATTTGGTTGTTATTGTTGGTTGGTCTGTGGGCCGCAATTGCTGCGGTTTTTATTTGGTCAACGCTTAATAGCCGCCAGATTTATTGATAAGGCCATTAATATATAAGCATATCATTAATAAAACCATATTTCTTTTGACATATAGTACATATATAGGTACATATATATGAATGTATACTAGTGCTAGGCATGCGCATGTAGCAAATTTTGAAATACCTGCAAAAGAAAAAACTAACGTGACCTTTTCTTTTTCAATCCCTCCCACAGCTCGTGATTTGGAATCCGATTCGGAGCCCTATGAAGAACGTGAGCCATCACGCACCGTGGTCAAATTCAGCGAGGATGCCACACAGGAGAAGGACACACCATTCGTGCGTCAGAATACGCCGCATCCCAAGGATTTAAAGGCCAAGGCACAAAAGCTGAAAGTGGAGCGTAGTCGTCATGAGGAGCAGGCCAATTTGGTCTCACTGCCCGAGGAGGTGCGTAGATGTTGTGGTTTAAACTAAATTTAAGAAATTAGCACGGGTGTCTGTATGGTATATTCTAATTTTTACAAAAAAAGGGCTTTATTTTTTACCAAGTCTTTTTGGAACATTTGTTCATATTGCATTTAACAGCTTGAGTGCAGTGTGACCGTATATTTTTTTAATGCCAAATTATTTTCTAATCTTGATAGATTTCCTTTTATAGCGCCCAGTGCAAACTTAATTTTGGCCTTAAATAATCTCTTTTATGTTATATGATAATTGGTTATGGTTATGGTTGTTTGGATTTAACTATATATAGTTTGTAGATTATGTTAATTTAAATTAAGTTTTAAAATAGCTTTTTCTTGGTTATGGAATTTAAGCATGTTTCAAATGTATTGTAGCTTTATTTTGTAGTTTAATTTAATTTAAGAAATAAAATATATAATCGATTATGGTGATTGAAACAGTTTTATTAATACTTTTAAAAGTAAACAAATAAGTATTAATTTTAAACTTTATAATCTTAAGCTTTTTTGTATGGTAACTAAGTAGTAGTTAGTCCCTGCCGTTTTATTTCATCCATCATTATATTAAGTAATTTGTTGCTCATAATTGAGCGACGCCTTAGTGGCGTTTTATAATTGCAAAAAAAACTTTAATTGCAATAAATAAATGAAATTCGACGAATATTTAAGAATTTTTTGCTACTCGACCTTTTTTTTATTAAACTGTTTAATATTCCAAACACAGATCCAAAGGCGAAATATTCGTCTAAAAAAATTTAAGGTTTTTCAAATAGCCTGGTAACAATTTGTTGCATCATAAACAACTCAACGATATAGGTGCAATGAAAATAAACTTACAATTAATGTCAGCGAATTTAAAATATTATAATTTTTTTTAGTAAAACACTAACCGATCAATTTCGATCGATTTTAAATAAGAAAAGAAAATGGCGATTACAGATAATTTCGAGAGGGGGCCACTAAAATTCCTACATTTTTTTGTATCATTTTATATTCAATCCTGTAACTACTATAGTGGGATAGGGCCACATTTTTTATCATTAATATTTTTTTACTTTTTTTTAAATAAATTTATTAAAATTGTTGAAAATTAAACAATTATTATTTTAAGTAATTAATAAATTATTAAAAATTGCTGACATTAATACTTTTTAATTTTCCACAATTTAAACAAACAATTTTATATAGTGCCAATATGATCAATTAAATTATTTTGAGAGTTTAGACCAATTTAGCTGTCTTAATATTCCTCATCTTTTTTTTTCTCAAAAATTGTAAACTTTCTCATTGTGATTTTATAAATCCCAAAAAATGTTCTTCAAGTTTTTCTTTCTTCTGTAGGTACGAAATATTTATGCTTTAATATAAATAAGGTGACTAGATATACCCATGTCCCCGTCCGTCTGATGCCTAGATCTCAGAGACGGTAAGAGCTAGAGTAACCAAATTTTTTCATTAGATCCCATATTATTCCATAGGAGACGAGTTTATTTTATTTTTTTTGATATCGGGGTTAAATTATATAGCACCCATAGGGGTGTTTAAGACGAACTCGAAAAAAAAAATATTTTAGATGAATATTTCATTTGTTTATAAAGATATCGTAACAAAATTTGGCATTCGAAAGTTTTTTATAGTTCCTAAGCACTGTATCAAATTTGATCAAAATAGGTTGACTTTATAATATAGCTCCCATAGGACCAAAATAACTTTTTTATGCAAAAATCGATATATTTAATTTTTTAATAAAGAATTCGTAACTAGATTTGGCATTCAGAAGTTTTTATAGAGTTTCCAAGCATTGTATCAAATTTGAACACAAGCGGTTGACTATATCATATAGCTCCCATAGAAACGATCGATCAAAAAAAAATTTTTGCTTAAAAATTCTTCTGTTTTTGGTTTTTTATGAAGAAACCGGATTTTATTGCAAGCTAGTGGTACAGGGTATCAAAAGTCGTCCGCGCTCGACTATACGTACGCCATTTTTTATTAATAATATTTTTTTTTGTTATTTAAAGAATTTAAAATTAAATTAAAATAAAATTGTGGAAAATTAAAGAATTATTATTGTAAGTAATTAATAAATTGTTAAAATTTACTGTTATTAATACTTTTTTAGTTTTTCTCAATTTTAACAAACACAAACATTTTGTTTTTTAAGTTTAGACCAATTTCGTTTTCTTAATATTCCTCATCTTTCTTTTCCAAAAAATTATCAAGTTTTTCATTGTGATTTCACAAATCCCAAAAAATTTCGTTCAATGCACGAAATTTTTATGCTTTAATTAAAAAAAAGCTTTAAATTAATAAAAACTGAATCCTCAAGCCGATTTGAAATCTCCAAGCGATTTCTTTGCTCAATAAATATGTTAATTTTAGCAAATAAAACTTTAACCTTATAACCTATATACTATCCATTCTTTTTTTGGCATACGTTTTCTGTAAAAAATGCGCTAAATAAAACTGGCCTAAATATTTAATTATAAGAAATGGTCTTATTAAATGTTTCTAAAAAACGAGCTTTAAAATTTCATGAAGACAAGAAATCAAAAAAATAGAATGATTAATAAATCCACAGCTGTTATTATAAATTTTTTTATTTCTTTGATCTATTTTTTTGATAACTTAAAAAGAACAAAGTTTTAATTTAATAACTCGCAGTTTCCATCGTAGAATTAAAAAAATTATCTAAATGGGTGTCAAAATTTAAAAATGCTTACAATTCCAATGCTTCGTTTTTGTTTAATTTTTTTAATAAGTTTTTTTTTAATGAACCCTATTGAAAACTAAATTTTAAATAAAAATTGGCTAAAAGATATTCAATTGTCTAGAAACAATTAGTAAAAAGTGAAAAACTGAAATTTTGCAAAAATGTTTTTAAATTTTAAAAAGTTATGGGCAGTTTTCGGTACTTTTATGTAGCTAGACCCTTAGAGATATTTTTGACAATTTTTTATGTAAAAACTTGCATTAAAAATTTTGTTTATGTAGATCAAAATTCTGAAAACATAATTGAAAAAACTAAATACGAGTATAAAATTTAAATTTAACATTTTTAATCGCTGTTAAATATTTTTATATGTCTACAGGCATCAATATTCTTTCAATTTTTAAGAACTATGAATTTTTAAACATAATTTATAAATTTGATTATACCAAAAAAAATCCTTTAAATAATTTAGTTCTTTTATAAATAAGTTTCTTACATTATTTTCATATATTTTTATTCGTTAATATTAGATTTACGGCCTTACTTTAGTGGTTTTAATTTTATTTAAATTATATTTTAATTTCACAAATTGTTATATAACAAATTGCATATTAAATTATAAAATTTGGCTTGCTTTTAATCCCTTTTACTTTACTTTAGTATAAGTTTTGGCTTATTTTAGGATTATTTATTTAAGATTTAAGTTTTTATCTATGGATAAAATACAATTCTTAATTTACTTTTAATACTTTTAAACGTTTACCTATAATTTAGTAGGACCCTCCAGCTTGTCATTTTCTTGTTCTAACTTTGAAGCTTAATTTGTCGAAAAGTTAAATCTTTTAAAATTCGGTTTTAAATTCAAAATCAAAATATCGTTTGAAAATGGGAACAAACCCGCAAAATGTGTCGGATTTCGATGCCGATTTATTAAACTAGCTGATTCATTAAGGCAATTTGGTGTTACAAAATATAATACATAGTAATTTTTGTAGATCAATTACTATATGATAATTATCGACAAATTGTAAGCTGCATCGAAATCGGGAACAGCCTTCAAAATACAAAATATAAGATGTTAACATCTGTTACTTAACATAATTATTGAAATCCTAACATTTCAACAACGTTATTATTTACAGAATGGCAACAAAACAGCAGTGTCGGAAACCCCAGCGGAGACACGCACCTTGGCCAACAATCACCAACAGGCGGCGGTCATTGCGGCAGCGCCACAGCCAGCACAACAACCTGCTGTGGTGAGTTCCAAACAACACAGCGTGATTTCACCAACGACTGTTACAACAACAGTGCTGGCAGCGGCGCCACAAACCAATACACAGGGTAACCCAACTCAGGCACAGTCCTTGAGCAGCCACAACAAAACCAACACACCAGTTGCTGTTGTTGCTGCGGCTGGTGCTGAAGGCGAAGAGCAAGAGGAAGACTATGTAAGTGGGCGGGGCAGATCCTTAGATCTGCAGAAATATCTAAAGTTTATTTATTTTATTTATTTTTTTTGATTTCAGGATACCGAGCGTCGTGTTGGCTTTCAAGTTGAGGGTGAAGATGATGATTTCTACAAGCGGCCGCCTAAGCTGCACAGACGGTAAGTTTTGAGGTGGTGGTGAAGAGAGTGGCGGACCTTGTATGCTATTTTTCCGAAAATTTGATTGTTTTGGAATTTTGTATTTATTTGAAATGTTGCCTAGTTTATTATAGTTTATTTAACTATTAAAGTTATATCGAAAAATCTTTCATAAGAAACTTAGCCAAATAATTGAGTCCTAACATTGTGGGAGTATGAGAATTGGAGCAAATTGCCTCAGAGTATTGGAGAGTATTACTTAGATAAGATCCTGTTGCTTTGTTTCTTGGGCTAATGACTTTAGCTATCAAATACTATATCTAGCTTATAATAAAAAAAAAAAAAGTAAATATAGGGTGATTTTTTTAAAAAAGTTTTTGATACCTTGTTCCTTTAGGTACGGTGTTTATTAGGGTCGTAAAAACTCCAGAAGCTTAACTCTAATATGCTCAGAAGAAAAACCAGTTGATCCGTCTCTATGTTGTATAAGCAAACTTGAGATTTGTATTCCCTAAATATGTCGGCAAATCTAGTTACTTTTTACCCTTTCGCTACAATTCTTTCCCCCTTAGAAATTCAAAGAGTTATATTTCTATAGCTTAATTCTTATGGGTAAAGTGCGCAGCATATAATAATAATAATATAGGATGGGCCATCTGTGGATTTGTTTGTTAATTGCATATCATTCATATATTTTGGAAGTGGGAAATAAATGAATTTTGAACTTAAAAAGGGTTCTAATCGATAATTTTTTTCTTCTGTGACTTGGTTGAACAGTTTGTGCCAACTGTGCAAAATTTCACTTAAAGATATTCGTTAATGTTTGAGATACTTTGGATCGATTGGAAAAACCATGGAAGTTTAAATTAAAAATTTTACTTTCAATTTGACCACAGCAGTATGTCGGAGAGCATCCACTTGGATGTGTATGTTCCTATTTATGAGTGTACCAACAGATGGCCAACCCTATATAATTAGAGGACAAAGCTAAAATTGTTTTAGTGGCGAAAGCAGAGGGAGTCCTAGATTGAGTTTCAGTTATAGCAAATCATTTTTTATGTTTGATATCAGAAATCTGTGATTATAAATAATACGTTTAAAACATTACGCCCATTATTTTAAGATCCAGATCTATTGTTTTTGGGAAAAAAATTTGCCGTAATGGCAAATCACGAGCAAATTTTAGTGGCAAAAGCAGAGGGAGTCCTAAAGTGAGTTTCAGTGATGGCAAATCATTTTTTATGTTTTATATCAGAAATTTGTGATATGTGCCCATTATTTTAAGATCCAGATCTGTTGTTTTTGGGAACCGAATTTGCCGTAATTGGTAAATCACGAGCAATTAATGCGATTTCGATATACTGCAAAAAAAATCCAAAATTTTAAGATCTTTTCGATTTTTTGGAGTAAAATAAGTGTAAGTAGCATCAGAAGATAAAGGAACTAAGAACAACAAGACTATATTAGACTATTTTTTTTTTTTATCTATGCAAAAATAAACTTTAGTTTCTGAGGGATTTGGGCCATCTTTTAATAAAGTTCAACATAGATCGAGGTACAGGAACTAACAACAACAAGACTATATTGGACTATATTTACATATTTTATCTATGCAGCAATAAACTTTAGTTGCTTAGGAATTGAGACCATCTTTTGTAGTATACCTTAAAGCGTGGAACATGCTTCTTTCTTCCTTTTACTCTTTCAATCAAGGTCTAAAACTTTACATAGATGATTAACCAACTTTTATCCAAAATTTCCTTTGCAGTGACACACCGCATCATTTGAAAAACAAACGTGTTCAACACTTGACCGACAAACAGGCTAATGAGATCCTGGCTAATGCTCTCGTCTCTCAGGAGCGCAACAACGATGCATTGTCCACATCGACAACAGCTACAACAACGCCGCAGCACAAGGTGCAATCGCCCATTGAGGAGGAGAATCCCGATGCTGAGCAGCTTGAGCTGCAACAGGAGCAACAACAACAACAAAAGCCGCTCTTTGATACCTCCCTATCGCCCATACCAGCAGGAGTAGCCACAACAACAGCAACAACATCAGCAGCAGGAGGTAAGTCTCAACAAAATATTTTCCCTATATACATTTTTGTGTCTCTCAACATTGCAAGTGTTTACTATCCCTCCCCCCCCCCCCCCCCACTCTGCAAACTGCAAGTGCATCCAAGTACATATATGCATAACAATAAATCGATAAGTAATCGATATTTGCGCTATTTTTCGTACGGATATAGGTCAGTGGTGCGTTCATGGAGCATTGTTATGTAACACTGTTTTACAAGTGGCTACAGTGAACACTCGATAAGTGCACTTTTTGGCAATGTTTGGGTTTTTCTATTAAATATGATACTTTTAGAGATTAGGAACAAAAAATATAAAAATTTGGAGTAAATTGGCAAGGTTCTCTGGTCAATATTCCTACAAGTTAGTAAATAATTTTAAGAACGCTTAGATAGATCTTTGCATAGATCGAATTTCCCATTGTGGAGATCGCGTAGGATGAAATTTGCTCAAGAGAGCAAGGAAGATGGTCTGAAAAAAAAATGAGGAAAAGACTTATTAATAAAAAATTGCGTATGTGTATGAGAGTGGGATCAAATTGAAAGGTTGAAAAGTTCTATCTAAATAATGCTCTCATGTTTTGTTTGTTGGGTACCCTTTTAAAGCGTTATATGGTATATATAGTTTCTTTATAAATAGTTACTTCAACAATTAGCTTCTTGAGCGTAAAAGCTATGCTCAATATTTTGAACTATTAAAATTCTCAAGATCTTGTAACGATCTTGTAGACTTAATAAAATCGGAGTTCAGAAACTCTCGACGATTCTTTTTTGTTATCTGGCTCTGGTCCTACAAATGTATTTGCTTATGAAAAATGCGCCATCGACTTTAAATTTAAAAATAAATTAATTTATTAATAACGAATGAAGAGGATCAAATAAAAAGAGCTAAGAACTTATCCAGTCTCTAATTATTCTTAAAAAGTTCAATACACATTTTAATTTTTTGAATTATGAATTTTAATAAAAAAGGCTTAAAACCGAAATTGTTTTTATTAGTGCCAATTCCAAGTCAGATATTTAATAATAATTACTTTTTTTTAATTTATTGTTTTTCTGATTCAGTTTAACAATGAAAAAGAATGCGTAAACCAAATTTTTTGAAATAAAGAAATAATAAAAATAGATAATTTTGATAAAAAAATCGATTTGGAAAAATAATTCACATATTTGCATTATTTTCGAATATTCAATATAAATCAGTCTGCTTTTTAGAGCATTGAAGAATAACCTTACTATGCAGATTGTTTCCAAATAGCAAGTTTATCATATGATGATGATAGTATTTTTATTATATTCAAACTATATCTCGTCATCTTAAAATTATATTTCATCATCTTCTTCAAATTATATCTTATCATCATTATCCTACTACGTAGGTTGTTTTCGAATATCAAGTTCCCATTCATCGTATCAATATTGTATCATTTTTAAATTATATCTTATCATCTTAAAATTTTATCTGAACGTCTTAAAATTATATTTCATCTTAAAATTATATTTCATCATCTTCTTCAAATTATATCTCATCATCATTATCCTACTACGTAGGTTGTTTTCGAATATCAAATTCCCATTCATCGTATCAATATTGTATCATTTGAAAATTATATCTTATCATCTTAAAATTTTATCTGAACATCTTCAAATTGTATATCGTTATCTTCAAATTATATCTCGTCATCCTTATTTTAACACGCAGATCATTTCCAAATATTACTTCACTTTATTCGTTTAATTGTCGTACCCTTATTGGTCAATCCTATTAAAGGATGTTCTTGATCCATCGGTATCAGTTACTGTATTACTAAAGACGTCTGAAGACATCTGTCTAGGTAGTTGATTGAAAAAAGTAAGGGAAATATAAGATGTTATGGATAAAAAAAAGGGAAATTTGGAAGAATGATTTTTTTTTTAATATAATAAATAATTAAGTAATAAAAAGCAGCTAAGAATTTAGATTTGGATCTCTAAAATGTTGCATAAACTTTTGAAATCGCCAAAGTTTAGGTTTTACTAAAAAAATAAAAGAATTGGTTGAAGAAAGGCAAATGGAAAATAATATCATTATGAAAAGGAAAACGCATAAGTGCGTGGTTGGCCTAATGAATGAATATAAGAGGTTTGAGACGACAGGAAAATATTTTTATTTTTTAAAATGGAAAAAGCTTAATGCAAAATACAATGCCTAATACAAACTATTGTACTTAGAATTAAAGCCAGCTTTGTTTTGAAATCAGCAAATTATTGGGTAGAAAAGATTATTGTCAACTGTAAAGCTTACGCTACCTTCAATGGAACTCCGTGACAGAAATTTTTAGAAAAATATACTTTCAACTTATATATGTAATGTATAATATAATATATTATTTTGTTATATAGCTATATTTGTTAAGACATAGGGTAGAAAGTGTCAAAAGAAACAAACACCAAAGGTCTTTGATTTCACAGAAAAATATAAGTTTCCCAAAAAATTTATGACGAAAATTAAATGCCGTCCTCCAATAGTAAAATCTATCTACGTCACCATGCTATTGTTTTTAATTTTCTATAGAACTTAGTAACCCTTTCAAAGCAACATAAAAGTTCTCTTCAAACTGGAGTATAAGCAAGTTTTGACCTTAAATTTTCGATCGTTCAGTTGATCTAGACAGTGTATCCCTAAAAAATATTTTATAAAAATCGCATTTCTGTTTGACGATTATTTGGCCCATAAATTGTACGAAGAGCTTTTTAAGTTATTACAATAGAACACTGATTTTGATTTAATATCTCGAAGATTTGAAAACTTTCTTGTGGTGTAAATCTTAACATGATGATTTGTTAGTACATACTGAATAAAATTAAATTTAAATTTTTCAAAAGGGACAACTGGTTTCAGAGATATCCCTTTAGGAAATCCGGAAAACACCCTTTATATGAGTAGGTGCAGATAGGTAGCTCGCTTGATTATTTTTTGTCGTAGTTTAGGCTTCCAGAATAATCAAAATTGCCAAAAACTAAATTTTCAAACATAAACAATCCTGTATAGACAAAAATTCAAAGCTATCTTTGATTACAAAATATACCTTATAGCTTCTCAGAGAGAGCCATCAGAGGCCTTCAGGCCTACTTCGAGTTATTAATGAAATGTATACGCTACATATCTATATTTAGTTCACATAATGACAGCTCTTATTACTTGTTAGCTATATTTCCCCAAAAATTTTAAGTTGTAGACAAAGTGTATCTATAGCCATGTATATAAGCTCTGTGATTCATGTTGCTATCAGCTTGTTGCTGATTTCATGCCTAAAGCTGTGTTTGTTACTTATATATGCCATTATTTCACTTCCGACTTGAAATCCCATTTAATTACATAAACAAAAGTAAAAATAAAAGTTGGTAGAAAAAAAAGTATATATATATACGAAAAATCGGCCGACTATTAAAAGCGCGTTACGACAGTTGAGAGGTCGAACACGCAACAGGTAAACATAACATAAAGTTGGCCTAAAAATAACTCAGCACGTACCACACACATACACTCACACACATGCAAGCGGCTTGTTTTGTATCTGTGTGCGTAACTGTGCGTGTGTGTGTGTGCGTGTAATTCAAAAGCTTATCAACTGCTGCTATCTGTTTTACTGAGCTTGCAAAATATGTTTGTCTGCGCGTCTGTGTGCGTATTTGTGCGCTTGTGTGTACATAACGAACGTGCTGATAAACCAAACAAGCCAATATACATAAATATAGAGCAGGTACTCTATAAATGGATATAAAATACAAAAAAAAAAGAAAAACAAAAAAAAAAACAACAGTGAACTGAGCTGAATGAAACTTAACTCAAAAGCCCACAAAGAGAAATTGAATGTCGGGAGAGCAAGCAATATTTAACTCATTAAGTCTCATGGAGCGCACTGAGCGGCAATGGCAAGAAATTGAAAATTGTGGAAAAAAAAGGTACGGAAAATTTGATTATTGTTTGAAGAAGTTGAGATACACTTCTTTAAGGAAAATATTTGTTTAAAAGATAAAGACCAACGTTAAGTTAAAAATCAAGAGCGGCTAGATAGGTCGATTTTTATGATTTTTAATTTTTTCGATATCTCTCCGCTCTGAACTGCAAAATAGGTTTTAAGTATAAGAAAAAAATCAGTCGGGAAATGTTTGAGCATGTAGAAAAACAAAATTACCTAGAGTAAATCGTCAAAATGTTCCAAGCAGCTTAGCCAAATACAAAAACTACAATTGACTGATCTATCGATTGTGTCAACTTTTTTGCAGCACAGTACTGTAGAGCTTAAATTATTATTTTTATACCCTGTACCGTATGGTACAAAGGGTATATTAAGTTTGTGCAAGCCGAAAATATATATAACATATAGAAGGAGATTTGGGAGACACCCCAAAGTTACCTAAAATATGATCAGGGTGAATAGAGAAGTCGATATACCCATGTCCGTCCGTCTGTCCGTTTGAACGCCTAGATCTCAGAGATGGTAAGAGCTAGAGTAACCAAACTTTCACATTAGATCACATATTATTCCATAGGATACAAGTTTATTATATAATTATATAGGTCCCATATGGGTGTTTGAGACGACCTCGACAAAAAAAAAGTTTTAGATGGATAATTCGTTTGTTCATAAAGATATCGTAACAATATTTGGCATTCGAAAGTTTTTTATACATAGTTCCCAAGCGCTGTACTAAATTTGATCAAAATCGGTTGACTATATCATATAGCTCCTATAGGACCAATCGGTCCAAATAAAACGTTTTTTATACAAAATTCGTTGTGTTTCGTCTGTTTGTAAAGATATTTGAACTTAATTCGGCATTCAGATCTTTTTTAAGGTATTAAAGTAGTGTGTCAAAATTGAACGAAATCGGTTGACTATATTATATAGCTCCCATAAAAACGATAGGTCAAAAAAAAAATTGTTTGCTTAAAAATTCTTCTGTTTTTGGTTTTTTGTGAAGAAACGGCCTTTATTGCAAGCTAGTGGTACAGGGTATCCTAAAGTCGTCCGCGCCCGACTTTACGTCCGCCATTTTTTTATATATGTATATATAAGAAAATCGAAGATTTTTTTTTACTTTTTGTTCCTATTTTCTAAAAATTGAACCATGTACCTATTAAAGCTTTAAATATAAATTTAATTAGCTGCTCGCTAATTGTACTTTTTTTTTCATGAGAGTACATATGGGGCTTTCAGTTAGTCGGGCGGGGTTTTATAGCCGACTTAGACCCTTAACGATTTTATGCACTTTTTCATATAAATTAGTGCTTTTAATGTGTTTGTTCTTCACTTTTAAAGGTATAAATATAATTTTTTGTAATATATTGGAAATTGTAATATCTTTGCAGTTGAAAATGAGAACATATAAATTGTACCAAGGAATATCTAAAACTTTATATCTTATGACTTTAAATTAAAATTTTCTTACAAAAATTCTGCTTTATAAAAACCAAGTTAGATTTTTGCCTCTTTGGTCGGCTTGCTCACATCGTTACTCGGGTATTTGTGCCTTTATGCATTAATGCCCTAAAAAGTGAACAAATAACATAGTATATCCACTGTAACTAAATGTTCAAAAAATTTTCTTACTTAAGACATTGGAGTAAATTTTAAATAAAAGGAAATGAAATCTCCCAAGAAAATTAGTTTGTTACTCTTGTTCAACAATTTTGTAAGATTTAGTTATTTTATTATTAATAGATGAAAGGTGTGAAATCGAAAATCCAAGTATCAGATTTATTTGGATTAGAATTTGCCTGAAAAATTCGTTGGTTAGAGATATTATTTTCGGTAACTGTGTTTAGTGGCAGCATAGAGTTACTACTATTTAAAAATGGGTATAGTACATTTACATACTTTTTCAATTAAATGTTTTTCAAAGGAAACCAAGGAAGTTTCATAGAGAGACGATTGTAAGACGATATTTTGCAACTTATTGCTTCGAATTTGTAGGAAAAAAATGTTAATATTTTTCTTGAGCTTTTATGGCCTCCCTGTTGATTATCAGATGGCATCATTGAAACTAATTTGAGTTCTTTCTAGTGCATTTTTCTGCCATTTCGGAATATATTTTTTCAATATGTCCGTAACAATTCATTTTTGGTAAGACCAAGAAAAAACGATCGCAAAAAACCACAATTTTAACTTCTCTAAAAAGTTAAATTTTATTTTTTTCTTAAATTAATTGAATGCTCAGTTAGATTTAAATTCAATCCATTCTCATACATTTTAGCAGCAATGCGTTTTATTACTGTTTTTTCAAATTTTTATATATTTTTGCATGAATGAAAACTTAAAAGCGTTTCCCCCACTTAGTTTGTAACTTTCTAAAATCTGAAAATAATTCAATGGATTGTTTAAATAAATAAAACAGTTTTTTATGCAAGAAAACTTGTTAGATATTTTGAGTCCAATCGAATTAAATTATAATTCGGTCAAAATTTTGGCGAAACAAATTTCCCTAATTGCTCACAAGTATTTAACATGTTTTCCGTAAAAACACCTTTATATTTCTTCAAATTTCAATAAATAGTAAACTTTTAAAACATTAAAAAAGTATAAAAAGTTAACCCTTAATGCGTTACAAGATACTTGACCCAATCAATGTACCTTACAATTTACCGAAAGTAAGAGTATGACAATAATAATGAGTAAGAAAACAGTAAATAAATAAGCCGCCTCATTACGGTACGCTCGACACCTGAGAGTATGAGAGACCAAATAGCGTATGTGTATGTGAGTGTGTGTGTGTGTTGGTTGTGGGAGAGTTTGTGTTTACAAGTGTGCGTGTGTGGGAGAGTGCAATTGACGTTGTTTTTGCTGCGGGTTTGACAGCTTTGGCCACTTGCTGCTCATTTCAGTCATTTTTGAGTTATATTACGTTACGTTTGCGCTTTGTTCAACGGTCGCGCGATTTGAATTGAAAAATAAAAATAAAAATATAAATTAAAATTAAATAATAAGAGACCTTCCAGACAAGACGCGGCCGGCCTGTCTGTTGGTCTTTTAAACTTTTATTATTATTTGTTATTTGTTTATTAGCAAATTTTTATTATTATTATCGCGCATTGCTGCCCACGCAACAAGCAACAAAACAACAACAACAACAATTGGATAAACTTCAACTTCAACTGACAATGAACAGAAAATATTTAACAATGAACACAAACTTCACATGATTTTTTGTACAAAGCCAGCAGGGTCATTGTTAAATAAATTCAGTTAAAAGTAATGTTTAAAAACAAAAGAAAAAAAAATAAGTGCAAATTGTCTGGCAATGCTTTATCGATTTAACTTGCAGGCGCAAATACTCTTTAGCACTAACGTGTTTACTGCAGTCTCTTATTTACTTAGACTCTCTTTGTTTTAGTGCATAGTAAACTCACACTTGCCTAATGTCGTCACAAAGTCTGTTAGAACTTGGCTAAAAGAAATTCAGTTTAACCTTTAGTTGTTGGGCCAAACCCAACAATATATATGGAATATCACAAAGTATATCGATTAACACCTTTATGTACTTTTTAGCAACTTTATTTAATAAAGTAGCGTGTCAAGTACAGACTTCTGATAAGAAGGTCTAGAATTCTATTATGGCGAGGAATTTTCTGATAATTTAGGTAGCATGTTTATACTTCTTCTTTGCGGTAGGATTTTGATTATTTTTTCTTTAATTAGAACTTGAAAAATATTGCTAAATATCAACGTAAAATTTGGGGGGTTCTATGAGAATTTTGATGGATCAAATGGGTCTATAAGGAATTTGTCTATAACTAATTTTTTTGTCCATATTACGATCTTTAATCAGAACTTGAAAAATTTTGCTGAACATCAAAACAATCTTTCGGGGGTTTTGATAAGAATTTTGATAATTCAAATGGTCCTATAAGGAACTCCCCTTTAACTAATTTTTTTTGTCTATATTACGATCTTTAAACAGAACTTGAAAAATATTGCTGAATATCAAAGCAAATTTCGGGGCTCCCATGAGAATTTTGATAGGTTAAATGGTTCAATAAGGAACTCCTCTGTAACTAATATTTTTTTCCATATTACGATCTTTAATGAGAACTTGAAAAATATTGCTGAATATAAAAGCAAATTTCGGGAGTCCCGTGAGAATTTTGATAGTTTAAATGGTTCAATTAGGAACTCCTCTATAACTAATTTTTCTGTTCATATTACGATCTTCTATCAGAACTTGTAAAATTTTGCTGAACATCAAAACAAACTTCGGGGGTTTTGATAAGAATTTTGATAATTCAAATGGTCCAATAAGGAACTCCTCTATAAGTAATTTTTTTTTGTCCATATCACGATCTTTAATGAGAACTTGAAAAATATTGCTGAATATAAAAGCAAATTTCGTGAGTCCCATGAGAATTTTGATAGTTCAAATGGTCCAATTAGGAACTCCTCTATAACTAATTTTTCTGTCCATATTACGATCTTCAATCAGAACTTGAAAAGTTAAGCTGAACATCAAAACAATCTTCGGGGGATCCATGAGAACTTTGATAATTCAAATGGTCCAATAAGGAATTCTTATGACTATTTTTTTTCAAGAACACAGATCTTATAATTTCACTGTTGCTAATTTCTGTATAATGATTATTCTTCGAGATATACCGACTTATTTCCCTAGGTAGTTCGATGTGAAAGAATTTAAAGGATTTTCAATAAATTGAAGAAACACGTATTTCTTGAATTTCACGACTTTTTTGTGTTTATCGTTCGAAATATCATGTTCTGTGAAGATCTTGTTTGGAATAATTTTTTATAAAATTGGAAAGCTTAAAAAGTTACAACTATAGACTATCGTCTACATAAGGGCTAAGGATTTTAGAAAGTTCTGTAAGATCTTGTTTGGTATGATTTTATATAGATATAAAACGAGTGGAACTTGGATTAGCTTAAAAAGTTACAACTATAGACTGCCGTCTACATAAGGGCTAAGGATTTTAGAAAGTTCTGTAAGAGATTGTTTGGTATAATTTCATATATTAAAAACGAGGAACTTGGATTAGCTTAAAAAGTTACAACTATAGACTACCGTCTACATAAGGGTTAAGGATGCAGACGCCTAGAAAGTTATGTAAAGATCATGTTGTTATAATATTTTATAGAATTAAAATGAGTGAAACTTGGATTATCTTAAAAAGTAACAACAATAGACTTACGTCTATAAAGGGGTTAAGGATGCAGGCGTCAAGACAGTTCTATAAAGATCTTGTTTGGTATAATTTCGTATAGATTTAAAACGAGTAGAACTTGGATTAGCTTAAAAAGTTACAACTATAGACTACCGTCTACATAAGGGTTAAGGATGCAAACGTTTAGAAAGTTCTGTAAAGATCTTGTTTGGTATAATTTGTTTTAGTACTAAAACGAGTGGAACTTGGATTAGCTTAAAAAGCTACAACTATAGACTACCGTCTACATAAGGGTTAAGGCTGCAGGCGTCTAGTTTTTTTTTGGTAGTTGCTTCTTAGTTACTTGCGTTAGCTTTACCTTTACATATTGCGCATACGCAGCGTATGCAACCAAGCAAGATTGAATTTCAAGTGCAAATAAGCCAAACAGTTTGCTTGTGGCAAGGACACCCACTCACACCACACACTTGCCACTTCCTGACCACGCCCACACACGTTGCCGCCTCAAGGTTAAGCCCAAGCTCATCAGCTGTTAAGGAATATGTTGGCGTAGGGCAGGGTATATAGGCAGCCATTGTTGTGCGCCTTGAAGCGTTAGCAAGCAGCTTTCCTTTTTCGGCTGTTTGTATTGGTGTGTGTGTGTGTGTGTTAGCCTTGCAGCAATTTGTTGCACTCTTATTTGCATTTGCTTGCAGCAGTGCATACGCAAAAATGAGCTGCTTGAGTTCCCTAAGCTGCTTTGGCTGCTGCTGCTGCTGCCTCTGCTGGTTGCAAGCAAATTTTGTCTTGTTTATATAAAGATAGCATCAACGCTCCTCTCAGTTGCTGGCAATATTTACACAGCACAAATACATAGTTCCTGCTGCACTTGTGTTAGTGTGGATAGGATATCCGGTTTCCTGGCATTTTCTTTTTTGACATTTTTTTCCGTTTTCCTTTTTTTTTGTATTTTATTTTATTTTTTATTTGCTGCGCATTGTTGGATTTTTGGTTAGATTTGTTGGCTACGCTTTGGCAATACAATCAACATTTTTGCAATTGCTGAAGTTCTTCGCATGCAACTCTATGTGGCAACTGTGTATATATATATAAATATATATATATGTATATACTTATATGCTTTGTGTGTACAATGCAAACAATATGCTGCATTTGCTGCATGGGATATCAATGCTAGCTGTGTTTGCACATTTCCTGCTGCCTGCCTGCATTTATTTTATTTTTATTATTTTGATTCCTCTTGTTATTGTGCTTAAATTCATTTGGATTTCTTTATACTTGGATATTTCTTGAAATATATTTTTCACTGTCCATTTTATGGAATCTCAGCAGTAGAGTAAACCATTGATGACCTCAAGGTATGCAATTGGTTTGGAGGCACACTGAAAATAAAGCTTAGCAGAGACGGATTTATTTTTGCAACTTTGCTTATTTTATTTTGAAAAATATAATAAAGATTAAGGGCGAGCTAAGCGCAGAATTTGCAAATTCTGTTTATGGACTTCAAATTGTATCTACTAGATACATTTTATCAAAATCAATTTAATTCATAATTTGTAAAATAGGATTTAATTCAGCTAGTATGGAATTTCGATTATCTGGTTCAATTTTAAATGCAATTGTTGGAAATATTAGATATTTCTTTATAAAATAATATTAAAAAACTATTTATTGTTTCATAACTCAAACTTCAGAGTCAATCCTAATAGAAAGCAACCGTTACAGTTATCAATATCGTAACCGATAGTTTCGATTGTTTTATTACGAGACATTGTCGATTATTTTTTTTTGCATCGCATACCTTATAGAGATACACGATACCGATCCGATATTTTGAATATCAAGAAAATCGAAGTCAATGCTGAATATTTGATACCGATATTTTGGTTTTCGATTAATCGTCGATATGATACCAATTTGCTTGTACAATTAGCGATTGTAATTTATTTATTTATCCAAAAAGTCCCTTTAAGGTCGTCCATTCGATATTTTGGCTCCATTTCGATTGTTTTATTACTAGATATTGTCGATTGTTTTTATTGCATCACATACCTTATAGAGATACACGATACTGATCCGATATTATGAATATCGAGAAAATCGAAGTTGATACTGAATATTTGATACCGATATTTTGGTTCTCGATTAATCGTCGATCCGATACCAATTTGCTTGTACAATTAGGGCTTTTAATTTATTTATTAATCCAAAAAGTTCCTTTAAGGTCGTCCATTCAATATTCTGGTCTAGTTGGCTCCATTTCCAAAAAATATAATAAAATAATAATAACACATAAAACTTATGTCATTCTTAGTTTCATTTTAATTTATTATGAACATTTGAAAATTGTGGTTTCTTTGTTGATCAAACGACTCCATTTTGTTCAATTCTTCTTTAAAAAAACGTCAAAAAGTCGATACCGATGATATCGATTTCTTTTTAGGAGAAATCGAATTGGTTCGGTTTGTGGTTTCTTTGTTGATCAAACGACTCCATTTTGTTTAATTCTTCTTTAAAAAAACGTCAAAAAGTCGATACCGATGATTTCGATTTCTTTTTAGGATTAATCGAATTGGATCGGTTTGTGGTTTCTTTGTTGATCAAACGACTCCATTTTGTGCAGTTCTTTTTAAAAAAAAACGTCAAAAAGTCGATACCGATGATATCGATTTCTGTTAAGAAGGAATCGAATTGGATCGGTTTGTGGTTTCTTTGTTGATTAAACGACTCCATTTTGTTCAATTCTGCTTTAAAAAAACGTCAAAAAGTCGATACCGAATATATCGATTTCTGTTTAGGAGGAATCGAATTGGATCGGTTGGTGGTTTCTTTGTTGATCAAACGACTTCATTTTGTTCAATTCTTCTTTAAAAAAACGTCAAAAAGTCTATACCGATGATATCGATTTCTTTTTAGATCGAATCGGATCGGTATCGAGTTTTTTGGAATACTCAATACTTCGATTAGATTTTTTTTTTCGGTATCGAGCATACCTAATACCTAACCATGCATTTTAGATTTAATGCTGCATATTATATTTTGATTCGAAAATGATAAGTTTTAAAATCACATAGTTTTTCAGCTTTACCATTTTTTATGATTTCAAAAAAAAAAAAACCTTCAACAATCTTTATTCTAACGATAGTCATTGGTAAGACCACTACCCAGCTCTTCTCTATATTTTTTGAAATATTTCCCTATACCTTTTTATTAAGTCTATCCATATCACTATCGAAAACATCGCTTGTTCTATTCCAAGAGCATGCCGATTTTTTTTTATAGCTTTATTTTAATTCGAAAACGACGAGGTTTTTAAATCGAAAATATTATTAATTAATTTATTAATGCTGCATACTATACTTTATTTTCGAAAACGATGATTTTTTAATTAGTTCGTTTTCCGGCTCTACCATTTTTTACGATTTTAAAATAAAATATCTTTAAGTAGCTTACTCTATCGATAGTGGTTGGAAGAACAATTCTTTTAATTGTTTTTTTTTATAATATTTCCCCATAACTTTTTTATTAAGGCTATCGGTATCATACCGATAACATCGATTGTTCTATTGTGATTTGGTTTTCATGAATTCTTTTATTTTTCATTCAAAAACGACAGGATGTTTTAAACAAAAATAATATTAATTAATTAATAAATGCTGCATACCGTACTTTTTTCGAAAACGATAAGATTTTTTACTTAGCTCATTTTCCAGCTTTAAGATTTCTTACGATTTTGAATTAAAATATCTTTAAGTAGCTTAGTCTATCGATAATCGTTGGAAGCCGAACTATAGAGCTTTACACTTTATTTTTACGATTTAAAATTTCTACAAGTACCTTATTGTATCGATAATTGTTGGAAGGCCAACTAACCAGTTCTTTTCTTTGTTTTTTACAATATTTCCCCATAACTTTTTTATTAAGGCAATCGATATCACTACTGATAACATCGATTGTAGAGCATGCCGATAGTTGCCGACAAGGTTTTTAAATCAAAAACATTATTAATTAATTAATTAAAGCTACATACCATACCTTTTTTTTGGAAAACGATAGGATTTTTTACTTACTTCATTTTCGAGCTCTACCTATTATTTTTATGATTTTAAATAAAAATATCTTTAAGTAGCTTACTCTATCGATAATCTTTGGAAGTACAACTTCCGAGCCCTACCCTTTATTTTTCAACATATTCCCAACAAAATTTGTATTAAGTCTATCGATATAACTATCGATAACTTCAATTTTGATATTGCAAGAGCATGTCGATTGCTTTTAATAAATTTGATTTTCCTTCCACAAATATTTTTAAATCAAATAAATTTCATTTTCCTGCTCTAGCTTCTCTTCACATTGTTCATAGACTTTTTCTCACAGTGTAAATCATCTGCAGCAATGTTTGTTGTTGCGTTTCCCTTGATTACATGGTTTGTTTATTAAATTTATGTTAGTGTGTTTGTGTGAGTGTTGCCTCTTTGTTATTACAAACTATTTGTATTTGTTTATTATTTATTGTTGCTATTTACTGCAGTTGCTTTTGCCCTTTTGTGCGTTCTTCTCTATTTATTTATGAAAGTATTTTATGTACTCTATTTGTATATTGTGAAATTCAATTACCCAAAAATGCGTATACTTGATAAATCAAACAATTGCAAAATATTTGCATTACAATTACAATTCTTCATTAAGCAAATAAAGTATTTAAGCCAAAAGCAATCTTGGGAATTATTTATATATAGCTAGAACTTTTGGCCTTATACTTATAGCCCTGAAAACTGCTAAGTGCGTCAGTTTTCATTGAGTTTTTCCGGCTGTCTATCTCTTTTGTTTTTCTACTCGTTTCTTCTCGTCTTCTTCTTTTATATTTTTTCACAGTTGCATGCTACATTTGCTTTTCAACTATGCAAACTAACGTCACTCCCCTTTGGCCCGCATTTATTTGACACATTGGCGCACAAACAGAAATGCAATAAATGCCAGTTTGGAAAAAGAGAAGAAGCTCTAGGCAGGCAGCGGGGAGGTAGGGCGTGGGCAGCATGACAGACTGGCCATCAGACCAACTATTTTGCCTATTTGCCAATGCAATGCAACAAATTGAAAGTAGAAATTGTAACAAAATGCGGAAAATGTGCGTTTAACTGTGCAATGTGAGGGTCGTTTGGGAAAGGGAGGAAATAAGTAGGGAAGAGGAGTAAAGGCTTTGACATAAAGCATCATTGCAAAAGGAAATAGGTTGTGGGGATTTGAAGATATTCTTGAAAATAATCATAAGTAAAGTTAGAAAAAATAAGGAAGGAAGCTAGGTAAAATAAAGTAATAGAAATTAGGAAATACTAAAAGCGCATCAGAAAATGTTATACTTAAATAAAAATAATTTAAAAAAATATAAAAATATAAAAAACAAATAAACACCAGTAATTAAAAAAAAACTATTATTTAAAATATTGTAGATAAAAATAGGTAATGAAAAATTAAAATAAATTTAAATAAATAATAATAAAAATATTAAAAAAAAAATACCAGTAATTAAAAAAAAATAACTATAATTTAAAATATTGTAGAAGATTAGGTAATGAAAAATTAAAATAAACTAAAATAAATATTAATAAAAATATAAAAAAAAACAGTAATTAAAAAAAAATGGCGGACGTAAAGTCGGGCGCGGTCGACTTTAGGACACCCTGTACCACTAGCTTGTAATAAAGTCCGATTTCTTCACAAAAAACCAAAAACAGAAGAATTTTTAAGCAAAAATTTTTTTTAACCGATCGTTCCTATGGGAGCTATATGATATAGTCAACCGATTTCAATAAAATTTGACACAGTGCTTAAATACCTTAAAAAAGATATGAATGCCAAATTTATTTCAAATATCTTTACAAACAAGCAAAACACATCGAATTTTGTATAAAAAACGTGTTTTTGGACCGATTGATCCTATGGGAGCTATATGATCTAGCCAAACGATTTGGATTAAATTTAGTACAGTGCTTAGGAACTATAAAATACTCACGAATGTCAAATTTGGTCCCAATATCTTAACAAACAAATGAAACACAACAAATTTTGTTAAAAAATAGATTTTTTGGAAGATTGGACCTATGGGAGCTATATGATATAGTCTACCGATTTTAATAAAATTTGGTACAATGCTTAAGACCTATAAAAAAATTACAAGTGCCAAATTTATTTCCAATATCTTAACAAACAAACGAAACACAACAAATTTTGTTAAAAAATAGATTTTTTGGAAGATTGGACCTATGGAGCTATATGATATAGTCAACCGATTTTGTTCAAATTTGGCACATTGCTTAAGTGGTCTAGAAAATTTCCAAACGCCAAATCTGGTTACGATATCTTTATTAAATAACGAAATATAGCGAATTTTCTTTAAAAAAGTTATTTGGCCGATCGGTCCTATGGGAGCTATATGATATAGTTCGATCAAATTTGGTACAGTGATTGGGAACTATAAAAAACTTTCGAATACCAAATTTGGTTACGATATCTTCATAAACATACGAATTATTCATCTAAAACGCTTTTTTTTTGTCGAGGTCGTCTCAAACACCCCCATGGGAGCTACATAATTTATCCTCGATATCAAAAAAATAAAATAAACTTGCCTCCTATGGATTAATATGGGATCTAATGTGAAAGTTTGGTAACTCTAGCTCTTACCATCTCTGAGATTTAGGCGTTCAAACGGACAGACGGACAGACGGACGGACGGACAGACGGACATGGGTATATCGACTTCTCTATTCCCCCTGATCATATTTTAGGTAACTTTGGGGTGTCTCCGACGTCTCCTTCTATATGTTACATACATTTTCGGCTTGCACAAACTTAATATACCCTTGGTACCATACGGTACAGGGTATAAAAATAAATGAAAATAAATAATAAAAATAAATGAAAATAAATAATAAAAATAAATGAAAATAAATAATAAAAATAAATGAAAATAAATAATAAAAATAAATGAAAATAAATAATAAAAATAAATGAAAATAAATAATAAAAATAAATGAAAATAAATAATAAAAATAAATGAAAATAAATAATAAAAATAAATGAAAATAAATAATAAAAATAAATGAAAATAAATAATAAAAATAAATGAAAATAAATAATAAAAATAAATAATAAAAATAAATGAAAATAAATAATAAAAATAAATAATAAAAATAAATGAAAATAAATAATAAAAATAAATGAAAATAAATAATAAAAATAAATGAAAATAAATAATAAAAAAAAATTAAATAGAAATAATAAAAAAAAATTAAAATATATAATAAAATAAAAAATTAAATAATAATATATAAAAAAGCATAAAAATAAGCTTAAAAACATATAAACTTTAAACAAGTAAAAAATAAAATAAATTAAAAGCGTAAATTAAAATCAATCTAAATATAATAAAAAAAAAACTTTTAAAAAATTAAAACACCAATAATTAAAAAAATAAAAATAATTTCAAATGTTGTAGTTCAAAATAGATAATATAAATAAATTAAAATAAATAATAAAAATATTTATAACTAAAAAAGCATAAAAAGAAATAAATCAAAATAAGTAAAAAATCAAAATAACGAAAAGCGTAATTAAAAATAAATATAAATATAATAAAACCAAACATATGCTTCTGTTAGAATCACTATATCTTGGGAGACTTTAAGATTTAGAACTGATTTATTTTGTTGGTTTTTGTAGTTTTTGCTCTTTATATTCCCATATAATTCTGAAAGATTTACCTCATGTAGGAGATTATATGAGGCAGGCAGCTTTATCTCTAGAATTATGTTGCTCGCCCTAAGCCAAGTGTAAGGGCGGATTAATAGAGCTTATCCTACCTAGTGCAAAGACTCTAAGATTTGAAAATTTTTAGAAATCAAGGTCGAGCTTTCTTGATGATCTTTTTTTTCCCTACGAAAGTTTTATACAATTTTTTAAATCAAATCTTCGCCGGTCCTTAAAGACTTACAATGCCAGCAGTGATTTGCTTTACGAATTTTTTTAATCTTTTATTTTTGTAATAACTCAAAAATGCATTTATTTCTATTTTTTTTCGCCAATCCAGGGTGTAGGAGCCATCGTTTAAATTAAATTTTTCGTCTTTTAAGTCTTTTAATTGGGTTTACTTTACGAACTTGAAAGATATTCTGAAATTTTTGTAATCCCAAGCTGTGCCTTGTGTGTCCTTGATCCACTTTGTTCTGTATTTTTTAAAATTTTAAATCTCATCTGTGTTCTCGAACTCACTTTGGGTGTCTTTTCTATCCAGAACCTGGAATCACAACAGGTGACTGCTTGAATGGAATTTTTAAAATCTAAATCTAGTCTAAATATACAACTCTAATGTTATCAAATCTTTCACTTGCCAATTTAATTAAAAGTTCCTTGCACTGCTTAGCGTTTTACCAATTTCTTCAATTTCTACTTAACTTATTACTTACCTAGTACATAGGTACAACATGAAAACAAATTAATGTCAAGGCAATGATGTCATCCATTCCTTTATAAACACATTTATCACCATTGTATATATTTCCTATGTTGTACCATAGAATATCATGTTGTTCAAGAAGCCCTACCCATATTTCCCCTCATATGTTGCGTACTAATTCCATTTAATTTTCAATATCAATTTTAGCCAAGTCAATTGATAAGCATATTGCTGTAGCTATGTCAAATAATAATAATATAAAAAATTACGCATACGACAGGTGGACTCAAGGTCATTAACTAGCCAACCAGCCCACTTGACTTGGTCATACTCATGTGGCCCAATGTAATGTGCATTCATTCTGTGCTTATCAAAAGCCTGCCCAAAAATTTCGTAATGACTCAATTTTGTTTCACACACAGATACAAACGCACACACACAGATACATTTACAAATACACCTTTAGCAATTGCTGCTTATCGCTATTTCTGCTTTTCTACGCTTTATTTTGTTTGCTTTTATCGCGTCATCAACGTTGTTTGGCATTTTTGTTTTGCTTTCATATACATAGCATTGTTTTTGCTTGCTCCTCTCTGCCTTGCTTATCAATTTGCTTTTAGAGCATTCCACAATTACTTTTATCTTTCATGTTCTTTGCTGCCTGCCTCTCTTTTTTTGTAGTTGTGTAGAGTTATGTACAATTGATTAGATATATATATAGTGTGTGTAGAGGTGTGTGTGTGTGTGTTTAAACCCCTGCTTATTGCAACAGTTTTTGCTGTCTAAATAAATAGAAACAGTTGGCAATAAGCATTAAATAAAAAAACAACAACTTGAGTTTGTTTTGAAAACATTTTGCAATTTATTACAAGTTTTTTTTCTACCTATAAGTAGCGCCTTTTGTTATTCTTTTACATTTCTAAAAGTTTATTCATTAATTTTATTTTTTCCACGCTTAAGTGACTCAATTTGCTTTCGATTTTCATTGCTTTACACTTGCAATTTGTCAGCTTGCAACGTAATAATAAAAAATATAAAAGTCACCAAAAAAAGCGAAAAGGTTACACGCCTTTAGTCCTGGTCATTGCCAGCCATTTATCATTTTGTGGGCATACCTCCCCCCGCCGCTGCTTATTGACCGCTTCATTTAGTGTAACCTTAAGCTTTGCCATATTTTTGTACCTTCTTTTTTTTCTTCTGCTGATATATATCTATTGTAATAAATTGCTTAAATGACGTTGGGCATATATTTTATAGTCAGCTGTTTTGCTCAATTTTGCGCATATTTCATCAAGCATACGACCTGTTGTACGCTTTTGCTCTTAAGCGCAATTAAGCACTTGATCTTTTTGCTATCGAGCATGCCAATGTAATTAAAATCGATTGAATATTTGATGTTTGTCATCTCTTCGTGGTCATTGGCCGGTAAAAATTTAATCTTGTGAGCTGACAGCGGTCACAAATTTCTTTGACACATGGCCATAAAATAAAAACTTACTCTCACCAGACCCAGACCCCCCAAAAAAAGAAAGAACTTTGTGACATTTTGTAGCTCTTAAAAAAAGACAGTATAAAATGGGTAAAATTTTAATACACTATTGTACATTTTGATATGCTTGGTTCAGAGGAGCCTTAAGAAGTGCTACTTTTAGCAAAGCTCAGGATCCTCGCATTTAATAAAAATCGTGTTTTTTTTAGAACAATACTTTTTTACGCTGGAATTTAAATGAATTTTGTTCTTTGGATATAGTAATTTTGTACTATAATTTTGAGTACAAGTAGTAAAATAATAAAAATCGATACTGACAATAAAATCGATATCGATGATATCGGAAATAGTATTTTTGTAGTAAAATTGTGAGTACAAGTAGTAAAACAAAAATAAAAATCGATACTGACAAGAAAATTGATATCGATAATATCGGAAAAGAAGTTTTCAAATTTATATATATATTTTTTTTTTTAAGTAAAGTTCTGAAATTTTTAGGATACGCTCGTTTAATAGAAACCGTATTTTTTTTAGTACAATGCTTTTTTACGCAGGAATTTAAATGAGTTTTGATGATTTTTGGAAAATATAATAGAATTTTTTTTAGCATAATTCTCAGTACAAGTAATAAAATACGACTCGGTAATGAGTTATACAAAAAAAAAATGTATATCGATACTGACTGACAATTAATATTGACGAGGTATAGAAGATTTAAATTTATTTGGGAATAAGAGAAGTTGGACACAAAATTAAGACGATTTCTTGCCAAACAAAGTGTGACCAAAGATATATACAAAAATATGGAAATACATAAAACTCCAATGGAGACCTAAAAAAACGCATCTTAACGAAGTTTGAGTTTTTTATTTACTAAGTTAGCCTTACATAATATATATAGTCCTATGGCTCCGCGGAGAAGCAAAGGGCCGCAACAATTTTCCTCCATTCCTCTCTGTCGTGCGCCAAACTTTTGATTTCATTCCAGGTTTTTTTTTTGGATTTTAATATGTCAGCTTCAAGGTTTCTTCTCCAGGTCATTGCTGGTCTACCTCTACGAAGGGTGCCTTGAGGGTTCCAGTCGATTTCGCTGCGGGTGATGTCATTTTGGTCTCTTCTTAACACATGCCCGAGCCAACCCCATTTTCTCTTCAAAATTTCTAGGCGTATTGGTGTCTGGTTGCAGCAATTCCCCAGGTCATTGTTCGAGATTGTATCGGGCCAGAAAATTCGCATTATTTTGCGGAGGCGTCGATTTATGAAAACCTGCATCATTTGGTGGTCAGCGGATGCGATGTTCCAGGTTTCGCACCCGTACAAAAGAGTGGACCTCACGTTGAAGTTAAATAATTTAATTTTTGTGCGGCGCGTAATAATCGTGGAATTCCACACAGCATTCAGAGCATCGAAAGCTTGCTTCGCTTTCTTTATACGGTTTTCGATATCTTCCTTCGAGCCACCATTTGCAGATATAATACTCCCCAAATAACAAAAGGAGCCTACGTCCTCAAGCTTAATGTTATTAATTTGGAATTTTTGCGTGCAGCTTGCATTTATACGCATCACTTTTGTTTTGCCGATGTTTATTTTTAGGCCTACTTCTACAGCAGTTTGTGCTACCAGCGTTAGTTTTTTTGACATATCTGCAAAAGAGTGACCCATGAGACAAATGTCGTCAGCGTAATCCAGGTCATCGAGCCGCCCATTCAAACCCCAAGCAATTCCTTTAGTTTCGCGTGTAGCTTTGCTCATCACGACGTCCAAAACAATATTAAAGAGAAGAGGTGATAGGACACAGCCTTGTCGAACTCCAGTAGTGACTGGTATACATCCACTCAGTTCCTTTTTGTGTAGGATGCGACAGCTAGCGTTGGTGTATAAAGCTATGATTAGATGGATTAGACGGTTTGGTACTCCTTTGCAAGCTAGTGCATTCCAAATCGCATGATGGAAGAGTGTATCAAATGCTTTTTGGAAGTCGATAAAGATAAGGTAGAGAGGAGATCGCCACTCTACAGACTGCTCTACTATTACTCTAAGGCTGTTTATATGGTCAACGCAGGATCCTCCAGCACGAAGGCCTGCCTGTTCCGTTCGTAGACTTGTTTTCAAAGCACTCGATATACGGATGTTAATTATCTGTGCAATAATTTTGTTCACCATGCTCAGAAGCGTTATTCCTCGCCAGTTCCTACAATCTGTCAGGTCACCTTTCTTGGGGAGATTTATGATGGCGCCTTCCTTCAGCTCTAAAGGCAGTTCCCATTTGTCCCAAAAGTGTTCAATTATCGGACTAATTAACCGCACACTGAAAGGCTGAGGCTAAAGCTTTCATAATATTATCAAAGTCGAGTTTTCTTGCTAACTCTGATTCCAAATACAAAATTTGCCAATCCTGAGACTCGATTCTGAGTTGAACAAGAACGATGATAGTTTTTTATTCTTGATAATACACTAAACGATCTTTCGGCGCTGGCATCTGCAGATGTTTGAAAACAGAGTATCTCAATAACTCAATAACATACACTTTTGTATCACCATATTATAGTCTATCATTGCAATCATAATAATAACATTCGATATGGTTAAACAGCTCTGGTGGAATGATAATTTCCTATATTTTTTGTAAGCAAAAAACTTCTCCAATGATTCGAGTCAAGGCTCCTACGAGAGCTGCTGGCCCGTGTGAAAAAATCCCCGATCACCCTCGCTCTCGTCGGGCCTGCTTCCGAGGGACAGGTACTTCCGAGAGAAGCTAACTAAATATTGAGTTATCGATTACTCGATAAATAATCTGAATTTTTGCTAAGTGCTACTATCGCTGTGTAAAAATCAACAATATCCACCTCAAAAGTGGCTCGCTTACACCTACAAAAAACCTTCAGACTACTTGCGCAATTTTTATACCCTGTACCGTATGGTCCAAGGGTATATTAAGTTTGTGCAAGCCGAAAATGTATGTAACATATAGAAGGAGACGTCGGAGACACCCCAAAGTTACCTAAAATATGATCAGGGTGAATAGAGAAGTCGATAAACCCATGTCCGTCTGTCCGTCTGTCCGTCTGTCCGTCTGTCCGTCCGTCCGTCCGTCCGTCCGTCCACCGTGTGAACGCCTAGATCTCAGAGATGGTAAGAGCTAGAGTTACCAAACTTTCACATTAGATCCCATATTATTCCATAGGAGGCAAGTTTATTTTATTTTTTTGATATCGGGGATAAATTATATAGCTCCCATGGGGGTGTTTGAGACGACCTCGAAAAAAAAAGCGTTTTAGATGAATAATTCGTTTGTTTATGAAGATATCGTAACGAAATTTGGCAATCGAAAGTTTTTTATAATTCCCAATCACTGTACCAAATTTGATCAAAATCGGTTGACTATATCATATAGCTCCCATAGGACCGATCTGCCAAAATAACTTTTTTAAAGAAAAATTGGCTATATTTCGTTTTTTAATAAAGATATCCTAACCAGATTTGGCGTTTGGAAATTTTTTAGACCACTTAAGCAATGTGCCAAATTTGAACAAAATCGGTGGACTATATCATATAGCTCCCATAGGTCCGATCTTCCAAAACATCGATTTTTTAACAAAATTTGTTGTGTTTCGTTTGTTTGTTAAGATATTGGGACCAAATTTGACATTCGTGAGTATTTTATAGTTCCTAAGCACTGTACCAAATTTAATCCAAGTCGTTTGACTAGATCATATAGCTCCCATAGGACCAATCGGTCCAAAAACACGTTTTTTATACAAAATTCGATGTGTTTTGTTTGTTTGTAAAGATATTTGAAATAACTTTGGCGTTCATATCTTTTTTAAGGTATTTAAGCACCGTGTCAAATTTTATTGAAATCGGTTGACTATATCATATAGCTCCCATAGGAACGATCGGTCAAAAAAAAAATTTTTGCTTAAAAATTCTTCTGTTTTTGGTTTTTTGTGAAGAAATCGGACTTTATTACAAGCTAGTGGTACAGGGTATCCTAAAGTCGTCCGCGCCCGACTTTACGTCCGCCATTTTTATATTTCACTTTAGAGTATCTAGAAGTCTACAACATTATATGGCTACATTTTTTATATGCTTGTGAAACATTAAATTTGCATAAAAATTTTGTTGGCAAGTTTTTCTTAATGCCAATTTGTGCAGTTGTCAGAAGCATAAGAAAAAAAATATATATATGTATATGTTTATATATACTATATATAGTCACATATATGTCACAAAGTGGCGATTCGGCAGCTTGTCAGAAACTCTGTCGCTCAAGCATACAAAACATATCCCAACACACACACTCACTAGCTCAAATATTTAGATACACACTCAGCTAGGATATATGTGCAAAGTCCTTTTGAAATATGATTTGGGCTCTTGGCATGTGTCGTTGTGTCTACTAATACCAATTTTTTTTCCAGCTTGGACATGTTGTAGTTGAGGCAACTTGAATGCGGTCATTTACATATAAATAAGCAGAGACAGACAGACAGACAAATAGATAGACAGATAGTGTATCTACAAGATACATAATACGCAGCTGTGGTTGTTGTTGTTGTTCTTGTTGCATTGATTTGCTTTGGTTGTGTGCAGCTTTGGGTTACAATACTAATACGTTTGGGGAACAATCCACGTGGCCTTTTGATGCATTCATTACGCATAACTTTTGTTGTTGTCGATGTTTTTGTTGTTGTTGTTGGGCACTTCTATTATTCCCGACATGCATTAAAAATGAAGCTGCTCGGAATTTTATGAGTTCTTTGTAGAGGGTGCAGCGGTAGAATTATTTTCAAGGGGAGTTTTTTTGATATGCTTTTTGTTTTATGCCATTTATTTTTGTCATCTTATTTTAAACATTGGACTCAGACTCATATTTCTTGAGGAGTTTTGTTTAAATGTTAAAATTTTTATGAGCTTGAAAGGTTAAGGATGTTAGAAATTAAATGGGGGAGGGTGAGTAAATTGTGAAAAGAAAGGAAAGGCATAGCTCTTAAAATCCTTAAATTTGTTTGTAGCTAACTTCATTATGATCTTTGCTAGCCCTGTCTGATTGCTCCACTTATTTTTTTTTTAATGAATTTTTAATTGCAATCTGTCTGATGAAAATCCACAAATTTGGCAGGTTTGTTTTTGCTCAAGTGAGCCCAACCAATATATCTGCATTTATAACAGAAAAAAGGAAATAATTTATGAAATGAAAATGAAAATGATTTTATTTTTTCACCTTTTTAGAAAGATTTTTTTTTAAAAATATAAATTTTTTTTTTAGGATCACTAATAAGTCAGACTATTCTTTACAATAGTTTTGTTTTTAAATATCATATTTTTTTATGGGAATTCACTACGAAACCCGAAAGTAAAAATTATGACTGCTACAAAAAAAGTTATTTTTATTTTACCGATGGAATCTTTATAAATCATCAATTTGTTTGTTGGGGAATTCTATCACGAATTTTAAAAGTTCAGAAGAATATTATTACTGTGACTCAAAATATTCAAGGCGGGGAAAAAACAATTTTTCCTCTGCTTTAGAAGAATTTAAAAGAATTTTAATAAACTTTTCCAATAAAAACTATTTGCTTCATAATTTTTTTTTTTATCTTATCTTTATTTTTATTGGAATAACATTATTATAATAAGTTTTTTTAAATAAAAATATATATGAAGAAACGTTTATTTAAATATTTAGATTTCAATGACTCGATAAATAATCGAAATGGAAAAATATGTGATGAGAGTTGCCAAGCATCTCATATTTTCAAAGGTCAGCTTCTAAACAGAATAAGTTTAAATCGTAGATATATCATTTTGATTATTATAACCGATAACAATATCAACAAGAAAGAGAAGATTAAAACGGGACATCCTCAAAGAGAATCCTTAAGTAAATGCTCTCATAATTAATTAAATTAACAAAATTAACATCTTTTATTTCGTTGAACATCGATACCGATCTGCTCTAGATCAGATCTTATGACCACGGAACTTTTTCATAGCAAGAAATTTAGATCTCGGTAGACTTGGGCTGATGGCAGCCCCTGTGGAAACCACCGGTGGCAACAATGGTTTACGGATGGGTCCAAAACAGAGCAGGGTGTAGGTGTTGGAATCGTTGGACCTAACAGCAGAATCTATACCGCAATGGGCATCTGGCCCAGCGTCTTTCAAGCGGAGATTCATGCCATAGAGATCTGCGCCCTTAGTATCATTATCAAGGGAACTAGAGTAGCAAACATATGAATTTTTTAAGATAGCCAAGCAGCTATTAGAGCATTGACATCCTGGAGCATCTTCTCCAGGATGGCTAAAAAATGC
Source organism: Chymomyza amoena (assembly GCA_037043745.1). Taxonomy (NCBI): domain Eukaryota; kingdom Metazoa; phylum Arthropoda; class Insecta; order Diptera; family Drosophilidae; genus Chymomyza; species Chymomyza amoena. The sequence goes on from JBAMAX010002515.1 coordinate 94,485, forward strand.
CATAATTACCTCCAAATCCTGTCCTCCCAGAACAAAGTCGTGCTATGTTGGGTACCTGGACACTCAGGAGTGGATGGTAACACGATCGATGACGATCTAGCACGACAGGGTGCCTCCACCCTGACTACAACTCCTACGCCGTTCTGTGGTATTGGTTGGTCCACGATCTAAGCCATGATAAACAAATGGGCTGCAGGAGATACTGGTTCTCCCTTCCGGGGGAAGCAAAAGTGCTTGACAAACCTCTGGTTGCGATCAAGATAAAAGGTCTTGGCAGAGCGGATCTAAAGCTCGTAGTAGCATACCCATCTGGCCACCACACTGTTAGATACCATCTACAGAAAATTGGCCTATCGGACTCTTCAGAGTGCAGGCTCTGTCTAGATGACGTTGAAACTACCAGACATATTCTCTGTGACGGCCCAGCGCTGGTATGGGACATAGCCTGTCACATGGGAAAGGAACTGATTAGTCCCTTCCATCTCAGGTCAATATCAACAAAAGACCTATTGTTATTCGTTCGGAAAGCGGAAAGTCTTTTGCTTTAACTTAAGGGTGTGGTACAAAAGACCATTTGGTCGCAGTGCCCCACCTCATTGTGAGGAACCCTTTTTGGGGCGGAAAAAAAATCCTTAAATTCTATACACTGATTTCAGTGTCGGATTCAGGACGAGAGTACTTCTCAAAATATTTGAGTTTCTTATAAATTTTAAACTTCTTCTTTATACTTAGTCAATAATAAATTCAAGACAGTAGAAATTACTCCTACTATACATAACCTTCCCAGGGGACTTTCCTATGATATTCCTATAAATAAGTGATAACTTTTCAAAATTACTAAGGGTCATAACTGGTGACGAATCATGGGTATATGGTTATGATATCGAAACCATAGCCCAATCGTTCTAAAGGAAGCGGCCAGAAGAGCCAAGACCGAAAAAAAAATCGCCGAGCTCGAAAAACACTTATAACCCTTACCCCTCTCACAACCAAACAAAAAATGCCATTCACTTGAAATTTGGTACAGATGTTCGGGAAAAGCGAACCAACACAACAAAACAAAAAAATCGATAATCGAAAATTCGTTGCCCGCGAAATCTTGAAACCTTGACCTTACTTTTTGAACACACCCTGTATGTATTTATTCCAGTAAATCATGTTTTCGTATTTAGGACCCTTTGATTATAATTGGTTTTTATTTTCATTTTTTGTGTAGATCTAGGTTAAGATGCCGAAATCGGGAGTGGGAAACTAGTTTAATTCCTTTATTATATAAAAAAATTTTTTTTCCTCATCTTTTTAAATTTAATTTCAAGTGGGCCCCTCTATCATTAAATTTTGATTCACAAATTTAATAAATTTAATAAAGAAATTTACTACGGCAACAACGATTTTTCGAGGATTGTGAGAAAAATTTATAATTCAGGCGAGTTTTTTAGATAGTAATATAAAATTTGAGAATGCTTAAAATGTTACGCTTGGTTTTGATTGATAAAAGGTCTTTATTTTTTTATATTATTCTTAATTTAGGAAAAATATAATCCAAAAAATTCTTCTAAATTCTAGATTAAAAAAAATTCTAACTTAAAGAAAATTGGGCTCCTTTTGCAAAATCTATTAAAATATACCTGAATTTATTACATTTCCTTACTGCAACCTCTTTAAAACTCTTTATGTATTTAACACTTTTACGTTTTCCTTACAAAGTCGACAACTCAGGAGCCAATTTTGCCAACGTGAGCTTTAAACTTCTCTGCTAGACGGCAAAGCTCCTCTCTATTTACTTTGCTGTGCTTTTGTATAGCCTACTTAGTGGCGTCAGATTGTCATTGCTGCAGCTAGCTTGCACCCACACAATGGCAAACATCAACACGTTGACACACACACACACATAAACACTCTCTCAGTTGACACACCCACACACAACGAAATAAGAACACATCGTTACAATTGTCATATGACATGCTTCAGAGCACCGCAGATTGTTGCCACAATGGGAAAAATCTTATTTTCTTTTATGCCTTTTTTTGCTGTTGTTGTTGCTGTTTCGTTTGTAGCATAAAAAAATATGTTTTCATAGCTTTGCTGGTAAGCTGATACCTTGGAGGGGGGTGGACATATGCTCAATGTATGTTCAAAAATCCATAAAAATATTTTTCACATTGCAACCAAGCAACAAACTCACTCCACTCCACTCCACTCTCCGCTTCTCACTCAAAACTCATTCAAGTTTCTTTGTTGTGTATTTTATTTTACACACTTGCTTTAAGAAATATAATAATAAAAAAATAAAACAAATAAAATGCTTTACAGCTTGCTACTTTTTTTATTATTATGTTTTATTGCCTTTTTTCTTTTGTTGCGCAACGCTCTTTATGGCATTAATATTTATCAGCATTCTGGTTTACATTATTAAAAAGATTCGCTTTCTATACAACAAAATTAAAAGTATTTATAATCATTTTGGTAAATTTCGTTGGAAAAGTTTATTAAAACTGTCATTGAAAAGTTGAAAATTCCAGCGATAATAAATAATAAAAGGCGTTACAGTGGAAGCTCGTGAAATGAAACGCTTAAAATTGTGGCAAATGTATTTAAAAAGTAAAGGGTTTTGTAATTTTTAAAAACGACTTGTGTATGCAGTGGAGTGATAAGGAAATATTTTTATGAGAAATATTGAATATTACAAATAAATTGAAATGTGACAAATACAAAATATTGTTTTTTATAGCGAAAGTTTTCAGAAAAGCGAGTTGTTTGAATTAGTTGAGAATTTTTCAAGTTGTATTGAGCTGTTTCAAAATTTAAAACTAATTTATTAAGTAACGTGTCTTAATTTTTTTGGTAAAATTTGTCCTTTTTTTATTATTAATAATACACTAAAATGAATCTTCTTAAAAAAGTGTTTTTAGGGTAATTTTGGGTGGAGTAACATGAAAATTACCTTTTTTTTTTCTTTATCACCATTTTCGAGATTTATTAGAAAAACATTCGTTAATATCTCGGGATTAAAATTTTGACGATTAGAACGAAAGGAATCGATGTTCTCTTTACAATGATATATAATATGTACAGATTACGTCTAAATTATTGAAGTTTCTAGCAGCTAGTTGGAAAAAAATGTAATTTTTCGACAATTTCGAAATTGTCGAAATGTAATTTCAAAAATACAAATTTTTAGCTTGCTTCTTACTAACGATATTTTTTTTTTCAAATTATATTAAATTTAACCTGAAAGAGAATTCCTTTACGAACATTTCGAATCTAAGATCTTTGAAAAATATCATTGTAAAGAGCAAAACCTTTCGATCAACCCCAATGTCTACAATGTCAATACCGAAAATCTCGAAAACAGCGCTTAATTTAATTAATTTGTCATTTTCGGGTTTCTCGTCCCAAAATTACCTTAAGGGGGTCTTATTATGTAATACCTCATTTCCGAGCGCTATATTCAAAAATTGATTACTAGAAAACTACAAATGATTTCGGGAAACAGTTTTTTGTATTGTTATCATTCATTATTGAACTTTAAATAGTTTTTTTGGTTTTACATAAAAATGACGTATGTGACCGCTACACGTCCTTCACTGCGTCCTCGTCAAAAGTGTCCAGGGCGCACAGGGTGTACGATTTTGACCGATCAGATGATAGGAAGCCAAAAAACCTTTAAAATTAATTTTTCTCATCCCCTTGGCTATTGATAGACACAAGCTTTTTCAAAAATTCAAAAATTCTTATAATAGAATTTTGAAAAAAATATTTTTTTTTTCACGTTTTTTCTGCTATTTAAGACTGTTAAAAATTTCTCAATTTCAAGAATCTCAAAAAAAGCTCGTGTCTATCTGTTGCGACATGTTTTCTGATGGTAAAAATGTTTAGTATGACATGATCGGTCAGGCAGTTTTTTCGAAAACGTTCACCCCACCCCACAAAAGACGACTTTCGGAAAAACACGTTTAAAGATTGACAACGTAATAAAATATATACAGCAGATACACGAAAAACGACCTCGCGTGACCGTGAAAAATGCTCTGTCACTGACAAACGAGCCCTTCCACAGTTAAATCCTTTTACCAGCGTATTTCTAACACTATTTAGATGAAAAAAAATGTTTAAAAAAAATCGATTTTTTGAAAGTGTTACATAGTAAGACCCCTTAAAGCTTAATAGAATTAAAAAAAATTAAAAGCAGGCTAAAAAATTGTAATTTTATCGAATTTGGTTACTTGTATCTTTAATAATTTTTACTTAATCTTTACATATCATGCATCTCTGCAAATAGTACATCAATATCTTTCGATTTAATCGTATTTCATATCGATATACAATTTTGACAACATTTCACAATATATTAAAAAATAAGTGGAAAAAATTTCATTAAAACATGTTTTTCTAAAAAATCTCGAGAATTATGAAAAAAAATGGTTGTCATTTTCGGGTTTCTCGACCCAAAATAACTCTAAAAATCATTTTTATTCGAAGGTTTACTCGATGACCCTATAATTTGTGAACTAGTGCAATTAATTTTAAATATTTATATAAATTGATTTTCATTTAATTTTGGTCGTTTTCTTGTACCATTTCGTCTAATTTGGTGCGCTGTGCTAAAGGAATAATTTTGTTTTTAAGGCTAGTACGCAGCTTCGCAAAATGCGCCAAGACAAAAATTTTAACTTAATTTTCTGATCTTTTTTGGTTAAAAAAATTGTACTGTTTAATATTGTTTTTTTTGCGTAAGATCGATCAGGATGATATATTTTGTGTATTACTACTCCTTGAGTAAACTTATTTTAAACTAAAACTGTCAAAACAGATGTTGCAGCTTAGAGCGCAAAAATTAAGTTTTTCGGTTAAAATATAGGTAACAAAATATTTTAATTAGACTTTGAAATCATATAAAAAGTTTCTTAAATCTCTACACTTTCAATTATTTAAATACATCTCTCAATATTTCACTTTGGCTCCTTTTCTAAAAATACCTTTAAGCAGTGCCACTTTGTAAATCTTTACTGTATCTAACCAAGCGGCAAGTTCATAAAAGATGCATAGCAAATTCCTCCACTGCCAAATCAATAAATATAAAACTCGGAGTTGGTCTTATCTAAGAGCAATCCCCAGCAATTGGCAGCCAAAAACTGCTGTCAGCTTATGCCTGAAGTGAGCAAATTAATTTTGCATACTTTTGTGCGCTGCCACAACACACACACACACACACCCACACACACAACTACAGGCACAGACAGCGTCACATAAATAGAAACAGCAACAAAGAATGAAACAATTGCCCAAAGATGCTTTCGTTCGTTGCTTCATTTTTATTTATGCTTCAATTAATATGCAAAGAGAGACGCAACACGCATACAATTACAAGCTTACGCTCATTTTCACACGTTCCTCTTGCCCATGCTCTCGCCGCGCTCAGTGCTTTGCTCTCTCATTAAAACGAAGAGGAGGCAAAAGAAAAATAATGTTGCTCAAGTGCGGACAGATTTATTGATTGCAAATCAGCAAACAAAACGAGCAGGCAAAAGAAACATTTTCATTTGCATTTTATTTATGCTTTCGTCGCGCTCTCTCTCTCTATCTCTCTCTTTGTGTTAGTTTGTTTGTTTGTTTGGCTTTTTGTGGCTGTTTATTTATTTAATTATTATTTCAAAAGTTGCTTACTTGGACTGTTAAGCCAAAATGTTGGACATTTCTCTGGCGGAATCGCAGTCTGTCTGGGTCTGGGTCATTGGCCCAGGGGCAGTGCGAGGGTAAGACGAAAAAGTTGGGTGAGCTTTTTTTACGAGTACATTTCTTAAGTTTGGCTAAAAGAGGAGATCTTCTTCTTCAAGTCTTTCAACCCCGGTTGGGGCATAGGGCGGCGACAAACTTTCTCTATCCTTCCCGATCTGCGGCCAGATACTTCAGCTGTGGCCACGTTTTACGCTGTGTTGCTGCTACGGCTATAAACTCGCCGTGAACCTTGAGGATTCCATTCGAAGGACTGCTTCACGATGCTGCCGTTTGGTCTCCTCAACGTTTGGCCAATCCAGCGCCACTTCCGCTGTCTAATTTCGACATCCAAAAGCTTTTGGCTCGTTATGCGCCACAATTCTTGATTCGATATAATCTGCGGCCATCGGATCTTAAGAATGTATCGAAGGCAGCGGTTTACAAATGCCTGTAAACTTCTCGTGATGTAGGTAGAGACTTTCCAGGTTTCACAGGCATACAGTAGTACAGATTTAACATTGGATTCGAAGAGTCTTAACTTGGTGCTTAGGGAAATTTGACTAGAGTTCCATATTGAAGACAACATTGCAAAGGCGCTGCGGGCTTTACTTATTCTGCTGTTAACATCCAGATCCGTAAGAGCAGAACTAAAAGGGAGAAATAAAGTTAAAGCTAGACCGACTTCTTTTTAGCCTGCCCTCGTACAGCCGCTAGCTCAGGTGCTCGTTGAAGTTACTTTTGGCCAGTTGGGTTCATTGGCTTTTTATGGCCAAGATACAAAAACGGCAGCTGTTGCCCTTTAGATATATATTTACACCTCCCTCGATTGTTATCTAAACTTTTTGTCCATTACATGAAGACAAGAAATTTTCATGCTATTAATTTGTAATTTATGCGAGCATAAATATTTATTGTGCTTACTTTTAAGTGAGCCTGCGCACAAAATTTGCATTAAACAGCCAATAAATAAAATTTAATCCATTTATCAGTTATAAGCATCAGAGGCGTGGGAGTTTCGCCTCAAGGTTCTTCCCAGTCTTTATTACAATTGAATTTTCCACGCAGTGCACAAGATTTGGAAGCAGCCAATATGCAGCATTATTGAAATTTGAAGGCAAATAAAATATAAAAGTTATAAAAAAGAAATCATGTTTAATATCAAACTCAAAGTCAAGGAGGGCAATAATACTTTGCCCAGAAACTATGGCTCCAGCAGCGGACGTAATAGTCCCGCTATGAGCAGCTTGCGCAGCTCCTTGGCCTCCTCGAATCGTAGTCCCAGTGGCTCCTTGCGACGCAAGGACAAACGTGTGCGCATTGTTACCAGTTATGATACCTCCGAGCGTCACTATGATAGACATAGACAGCAGTATGGTAAACACTTGCAATAAACCCACCCACCCTCCAGCTTACTCCAAAGTTTGAGCAACTTATTCATTTCCTTTATTTTTTTTAGATGCGCTTGATGGCGTCACCGAGCTGCGCCTGGAACAGTATGAAATACATATAGAGCGCACCTCTGCTGGTCTAGGGCTCAGCATAGCCGGCGGCAAGGGTTCCACACCTTTCAAAGGTGACGACGATGGCATTTTCATATCGCGCGTTACTGAGGGCGGTCCAGCGGATCTGGCTGGTCTCAAAGTGGGCGACAAGGTTTTAAAAGTAAATGGCATTAATGTGGTCGAGGCGGATCATTATCAGGCCGTGCAGGTGTTAAAAGCCTGTGGCGCTGTTTTGGTGCTGGTTGTGCAGCGTGAGGTCACACGACTAATTGGACATCCTGTGTTTAGCGAGGATGGCAGCGTATCCCAGGTAAATTATACAATGCACGCATTTTTGAGCATTTTCAGTTTAACATTTCTGCTTGCTTTTCAGATCTCTGTGGAAACGCGTCCGTTAGTGGCCGAGGCTGTGGCAGCCACACATGAGCGCTACATTCCGCCGCCCATTCAAATACTTCCAGAGCAGCTGCAGCAACAGCAACAGCCGGTGGCACAGCAATATGTAGCGCCTGCAGTGAATGCCTATTCCGGCAACGTGTTTGCCACAGCGCCACAGACTGTTGAACCTGTGTCCAATGGACTTCTACAGAATGGCAAGGTATGGGATAAAGCTGCTGTTTGTGCCTGAGAGTTAAATGCAGTTTTTAAAGCGTGATTTAGGAAAATGTTTCGATTGAGGGATTGAGATTCTTTTAGGGTCCATCCTAGGAAGCTTTTTTTAAGAAACTTAATTTTTTAGGCTTTTCTGCTTTAGTCAGAGTTGAGATGTTGAACTACGTGCTGGAACTACGTTAAGTATTTGGGTCCTACTATTCGTAACGTAGACTTACCAGAAGATCAGAAAGGACTTACAAACCGACGAAGAAAAATAAAAAAAGAGACAAAATTAGGAGGATTTCTTGTAAATTTTTGAATACAGTGATAAATTTCGAAATGACTTCGATAGCCTAGCGACAGTGCATTAGACTATCATCCCAGAGGTTGTGGGTTCGAATCCCACGTGGTCCTGCACTTCCCACTTTTCCTATTTCCCCAATTTTGTCCGTCAATCACTTACCCCTATTATCGGTATCACAAAGGACCTGTTCTTGGCCTAAGTGAGTTGGGACGCTAAGTAACAAGTGCCGCCTTAACCTACCTAAGAGATTTTGAAAGATTTTGATTAAAGCATATGGGATTGGAGCATTGAAAGTCATTTTATAATCAGAAATTTTCCAATTCTATATTTCGGTTAAAAGAAAATGGCAACTTTCCTTCGCATAAACATCGGGAAAACTCACACCTTTCCACTGCTCTAAATGATTGATTTTTTCTAATTTTGTGCTTTTGCTTTTTTGCAGGATGCTCCATTAAGCTACATTCAGCTGCACACGACGCTCATTCGTGATCAAATTGGACAAGGCTTGGGCTTTAGCATAGCCGGCGGCAAGGGTTCACCGCCTTTCAAGGATGACTGTGATGGCATATTCATATCGCGCATCACCGACGGCGGCCTAGCGCATCGTGATGGCAAAATAATGGTTGGCGACCGTGTCATGGCAGTGAGTACTAACAGAGGTCTATTCCCATCCACTTAATGGTATTTCATTGTTTGGTTTTGTACTTGTCTAGATTAATGGCAATGACATGACGGAGGCACATCATGATGCAGCCGTTGCATGTCTGACAGAGCCGCAGCGCTTTGTGCGTTTGGTGCTGCAGCGTGAGTATCGCGGACCCCTGGAACCTCCCACAAGTCCTCGCAGTCCGGCTGTGCTAAATTCGCTAAGTCCCTCCGGTTACTTGGCCAATCGACCGGGTAAGTTTTAGAGACTAAGTCGACTGCAATACAAGGCTGCAAGACACGAAAGTGTGCAGGATGAGGCATCTAGAAGCGGAACAGCGTTTTCTAAAAAAAGTAGCAGCTAGCTTTTGTGTTGCTTCGAAGCCATGAAGGAATTCATTGAAGATTTATTCCTAATACGGCTTGTTAGTTTCTGGTTGAAAAGGATTATAAAGGTTTTAAAGCGGTGAATTAAAGTAGAAACCGTTCCCCTTTTGAGGATTTTAGGGTCCAAAACCAAACTATTGAAAAGTATGTTAAGCGTATATTTAAACAATTGTAAACGGTGTTGTTTAGGAACTAGGAACTCCCACAAGTCCTCGCAGTCCGGCTGTGCTGAAAACCTTTCCCAGTTATGAACCCATTCTTTAAACAAAAGGACATTTCCTTTTTTAAACCATTTCACCATCGCTTGATGCAATCATAAAGTTTTTATAGCGTTTAAAGAAATTAAACGGAGACGGTTCCATTTTTGAACCAGTTCAATATCAGTTCTAACGCTTTACAATACTTTAAACTCAACGCCTATCCACACTCAATTGTTCACGATACCTTTCTAAGTGTTATGAGTCAGGATCCTCCAAACTTGACATCGTCCAGTTCATGTAGCTCCTCCCTAGATCTCCGACCTGGTAGTGCCTTGCAGCCTTGTTTCTATAAAAGTTAATTTTCGTTTCAGCCAACTTCAAGCGCTCCGTGGGCGATGTAGCTGCAGCTGAACCCCAGCAGCAGGCCTACAAGTACAATACCTTGGCTACCACGCCCACAGCTGCTGCTGCTGCCGCCGCCAACGCCTACAATTACAACAGTGCTGCCCATGTCAATAGCAACACGCTGCCCAGCAGCAAAACCAATGGCTTTGCGGCAACATCGACAGCAGCTGTTGTGCCACAGTCGGCACCCATTGACAAGGTCACTGGTCTGCCGGTGCCTGCACCACGTCGCACCAATTCGGTGCCATTGGGTGATGGTGATGGCAATTCCAATAGCGGTGGAGCTGCCTCAACGACCAGTGCCGATTCTGGCGAGGCTCAGGTATGCTTTAGTCTCATTGTAGCTGGTTTAGTTTAAATATGAAATTAGTTTTTTTTGTTAGTCTCTGTTTTTTTGCACGCCATATTAATGTTGCTCATAAGTTCATGTTCAGGCTTAGTTTTTAGTAGAACGCGCCCCCCTACAAAAAAAAAATATGCCACACACATGACCAAACCCACAACTAAACTGATTGAGATTGGTTTCGGTTTTATTTTTGCTAAGCGATTGCGAAGGACAGACAAGGAAAAGTCAATTTTAAGATCAACTTGGGTTAATTATTTTTAATTTTTTTTTATTTAGAGCGCACATTTCTACTCCTTCCAGTTGCAGTAAAGATTTTCGAAATCTTCTTCAAAAAATATTTTAGAGATATTAGAGATTAAATTGTTGGATCCGATATGATTGAAAAAGCTAAGATATAGGTTCAATACGATGGTTCATTGAGGAATGAGCTGTTCAGTAAGATAAAGCCGAACCAAAACAAGTGCAAAAGTGCACAAAAGAGCGGGTTGAGCAGATAAAAAGGACTAAAATTAGATGAATATAGGTTGAATTGATAGATCTGATAAGATTGAAAAATCCGATACGATTGATAAGATATAGGTTGGTTCATTGGAAATGAGCTGCTCAGTAAGATAAAGCTGAACCAGAAAGAGTGCAAAAGTGCACAAAAGAGCAGGTTGAGCAGATAAAAAGGATTAAAATTGGAAACGGCATAAAAGAATGGTGAAATAATCCCAGACCTCTTAGTGTCCGCATATTTTAGAAGCTTACTACCTCTACATTATTTGCACTGGCTATATTAGTGTGACCGTTTCCAGTTTACAAAAAATCGCCAAAGTAAAATAAAAACCGAAACAGTCTTTAAAAAATTTGGTATTTTTTATGCGCTTTAAATACAATCTTCATACAACTTGCGCTGTAGTTGACTTTAACCCTTATTACGTCCTAATTTTTTACATTTTAAGCAGGTAAGTTCTAATTTCGTAACATTTTTGTTTATGTCAAATGCTGCGCAAGTTTTTAAGTGCTCCAGAAATTGTTGTTGATATAATTTGTTTGACAAATTCAATAATCTATCTTTATATACATATTATCTAATTGTGCTAATACCTTATGTACTTTTCACTTAAATGGCATAATTATATTACACTACAGTTAACCTTTAGCTCTTGGCCTCTATTTACATAATATGCTCATTTATATATTTACATATATATAAAATATCAAATTTGTTTGTGTTTGTTTTGCATGTGCCGTGTCAGAGTTCTCGTTTGTTACGCAATACATTTAAACATACATATACATAAATTCTATTATATATTCTACATATTTATATACCTAATGTTTAGAGTTAGTCAAGTGCGCACCAATTTGTGTGTTGTCCTATATATATAACAATCAGTTATCGAATATCTTTATATAACATTTGTAAGCACCCGCAGAGCTTACCTCATAACTTCAATACCGTCAGCACCGCCTAAGCAAAATCTTAACATATCAAGGGTGCTAGCTAGAGATGATCTCTCTAGAGCTTAGTTTTAATACATAGGCTTGTATATAATATACTATAATAATTAATCAAGACTGCAAAGCGTATTTAAATTGTTCTAAAATCAAATTTCTTAAGGCAACTAAATATTTTTTCAAATTATTCCTCATAATTCATATTCCTTTCACTAAGATTGGTCACACTATTTACAACTTTTTTTTTTATTTAAATAAAGTAAAAAAAATATTCTAAGTATTTCCTTTAATGCGAAATTTCTCCATAAAACTTTATTTTCATGTTTAGTAAAATATGACAAGAAGTTTTAAATTTCGAAAATTAAAAAATGCTCACTGGTTCCGGAACGAGATTCATTAGTTTTGGTTCCGGCACATTAGTTAGCATATTTTTAATTCTCAAAATTTAAAACGGAACCAAAATAAGCAGTTCCAAAAATGAACTGACTAGGTATGGTCACTCTAATAGCTTCCATTTCGAAAAAATTAAAAAATATTTAAATTTTTAAATAATTTTTTTTATTGCAAAGTTGTTCTTTAGATAATCTTTTTCTTGCTTAGTATATATGGCAAAAAGTTTTAAATTTTGAGCAGTAAAAAAGTGCCAACTGGTTCCGGAACCAAAATGGATAATTACAAAAATGAACTGGTTCCGGAACCGAATGAGCTGATTTTTTACATCAACGTTTTGCAGTCTTGATTACCTATATACGCATCTCAGTACCGAGTCATCTAGTTATACTAAAAGTTCAGCTTAGAATTAGCCTAGAAAATTAACTTAGACTTTAGTTTGCCCGCCAAATTTTTGTAACCAAATTTACAAAATCAAAAATATTTTTGTTTCTTTTTCTTTAAAACAAAAACAAAAAAACCAAAAAACTTTTGTCTAAAATGTTGAAACTTGAAACCTTGTTAAAAAAAAAACCAAACCAAATGCAAATTGCCAAAACAAAAATTGCCACTGAACCCTGCTCCACCAACCAACCAACCCACCAACCTACCAACCATCAACGTATTGCTCCAGTCCAACTCACTGAAGCCCTTGACCAGCGAAGATTTTCAGGCGATGATTCCGGCTCATTTTCTCAGCGGCGGCAGTCAGCATCAGGTGCATGTGGCCAGACCCAATGAGGTGGGCGTCAGTGCTGTTACCGTCAATGTGAATAAGGCGCAGCCCGATCTGCCCATGTTTCCCGCAGCGCCCACCGAGTTGGGCAAAGTAACCGAGACCATTACCAAGTCCACGTTTACGGAGACGGTGATGACGCGCATTACCGACAATCAGCTGGCGGAGCCCTTGATCAGTGAGGTGACTATCACAACTTCACGCATACACTAAAAGAAATCCAAAATATACCAATACCAAAGAAAATAAAACAAAACTCAAATCAAATCAATCAATCAAAAAAAAAAAACAAGAAAATCCAATAAATGTTGTGTGAAGCAGTTGCCAAAGTTACCAATTTTTGAAGCCTGGCGGGCCTCAAATTGTTGCTGTTCATTGCACCGAGAAATACTTTTTCACACTTTTTCGCACAGCCCACCCTATATATACCACCATTTTATATATATTTATAAACAAAAAACAACACTCACACATACACACACTCACATACAAACTGCAAAATTTATTATATTTTTTATTGGTCTTTATCAAACAATTGGCACTTTATTCGCTGGCTCAATTTTGCCGCGTCATTTAATTTATAGCTCTTAAGCATACATATTTTTTTATTCTTTATTAATATTTATATTGTAAATAAAAAAAAAAAGCTGTGCTATCTGCAAGCAGTTTTAAACACTGGCCCCCCACTGCAGACGTTCGCACGTGTCTATCATGCAAGAAGTGCAAGCAGTTTAAATCGTTTCAAACAATATGCAAAACATGCACATAAAGAAATTATTGATAACAAAGCAGAACAAGAAGCAGAGTTTGGCTAGTTGGTTTTGGTCTTTATTTAAACTAGTTAGTCTTACCAAGTTTTAGCCTTAACTAACTACTAATTATAGTTAAATAGTTTAGTAATGCATGCACTTTTTTGTAACTCTTTTTATAACTACCCTAATATTTATAAAAACAAAAAAACCATGTAACTTTTATATTAAAAAACAAAGTAAAGTTTAACATAATAGTTTCTATGTGCTTTATTGGTTTCTGTATTGGTAGTTTGCAATTTTTTTCACTAATTTGTAGATGAACTTTACTAATAAAAAAGTGGGGTTTATTTCCAAAAAAATTCTTCTAGTATATAGAACATTGAATTCCATTTTAATCTAAAGATGATGTTGTTTGAAAGATAACCAAACTAAAAACTACAAATGTTAAGGAACTCTTGAAAGTTTTGTGTGAACAATGTGTTAACAAATGAAGATAATGATGAGATGACCAAACGAAAAGCTTAGGATTTATCGGAGTTTTAAAATTCTAAGATTCACTGAAGATGACAAGATGATGTTGTTTGAAAGATAACCAAACTAAAAACTACAAATGTTAGGAACTCTTGAAAGTTTTGTGTGAACAATGTGTTAACAGATGAAGATAATGATGAGATGACCAAACGAAAAGCTTAGGATTTAACGGAGTTTTAAAATTCTAAGATTCACTTAAGATGACACGATGATGTTGATTGAAAGATAACCAAACTAAAAACTACAAATGTTAGGAACTCTTGAAAGTTTTATGTGAACAATGTGTTAACAGATAAAGATGATGATGAGATGACCAAACTAAAAGCTTAGAAAGTTGCGGAGTTTTAAAATTTTGAGAATTGCTTGAGATGACAATAGGATTTTTGTGTTTAGTTGAAAAATATCTTATATCTATGTCAGATATAACGAAATTAAATTCCATTTTGGAGATGATGATCAGATAACCAAACTTAAATCTTAGAAAGTTACGGAGCTTTAAAAATATTAAGAATCGCTTGAGATGACAATAGGATGCTTGTTTTTATATTCAAAATATCTTATAAATATTTTAGATATGACAAATTAGATTCCATTCTGAAGATGATGATGAGACGACTGAATATTACGGACTACTAAAATTTCTATAAATTAAATCTTTGTTTTCTTCTTTGAATGAAAAGTCAGATGATATTTTCAATATTCTTAAAGAAATATGGCTTCGAACCATGATGGTAGCAAAAGATTGTCTTTTCAAGCGTCTATTTAAACTGTCTAAAGACTTAATAAAAAACTTCAAAATTTTTCACATTCAGAGAATATATAACAAATTTTATTTATTAATCTGGATTAATTTTTTCAAAGGATATTTTGCACTTAATTATGTTTTAGATTAGAAAGAAAATTCTGTTTTGAAATTACGAAAATTTTACCCAATCGACTAATTAGAATATATCTTCCAACCGGATTTTAAAACTAAATCATTGTTTTGATATTACACTAAAATTTGTAGATAGTTTCTTAAACCTATTTTAAAATCTTTGAGGAAATTTTAATAGTTTTTAAAAGAAAGGTTTCTTTAAACCATAATGAAATTCTAAAAATAAATATTTTTAATAATTGGTTAGAGCTTTCTTAAATTTAATTTGTACATTATAGATCACTGAGTTTTTGATCACTCCACTCTTGAACACTGTCTAGAAGAGATCGACAATATGTGACGCTTGCTTTTGTTTTTCTTTTGGCTCAGACTGTACTATCTTAAATACTTCAGATCTATCTCGAAATCATTTTCCCGCGGGCCCGGAGCTCTCGGAGGGGCCCGGACTCGAGATCTTTTTTTTAGAGTCTCATTGGAGTTTTATAAAATGCATTATTATGGTTTTATCTAATCATCAATTCTCTCAGAAATCCTTTCTATACTTTTTTAATGTTGATCTCACACTTTCATATCGTATTTTCATGAATTAAGAAAAATTGATAGGGGTCCGGAATCCGAGATTTCCCCGGGGCCCGGATATTCTGTCTACGACCCTGAACACATTTTTTAATCTGGACTAATTTTTTTATAGGATATTTTGCCATTATGTGAGTCGTTTCTCGTTACTTGTCCACTTTTAAAAAAATTTGCACCATTAATTATGGTATTAGATTAGAAATAAAATTCTGTTTTCGTTAAAATGAACATTTAAACTATTAAAATTTCACCGACTACTCGAGTGTTAGATTATATCGTATAACTAAATTTTGAAAGTAAAACTTTGTTTTGATATGACACATACATATTTTTAGATAATTTCTTAAATCTATTATAAAACCTTGGCTTTGACGAAATTGGGAACATATTTTTACAACAAAGGTTTCTTTAAACCATTAAGATAAATTCTAAAAATAAATATTTTTAATTTTTAGGCTTTACAAGCGTAAATTTTAATTGCTATCCAATCAAATTTAAGTAAAATCAATTATTAGTTAGTAAATTGTTACGTAATTATAAAAGCGATTTATCAAGAAGGGCTTTCGAGGGTTTTAAAGACCATTTCGTGTCTTTAAAACCCTCGAGCAATAAAAAAAAAAGTTTTTTGAATAAAAGAATAGATCTTTCTAAAACAGATTTTGTAAAGTATAGATGGCTTAGTTTTTGACCACTGCATTCTGAAATACTGCCTAGAAGAGATCGACAATCGTCGCTTTCGTTTTGGCTCAGACTGTACTAGCCTAACTACTCCAAATCTACCTCGAAAGGATTATTTTTTACACAATGGAGCTCTAAAATGTTATTTTTATTGACTTTTACGTATATCCCATTTTGGTAGGGTAGATACAGTATTATAAACTTTCTGAGAGAAACATTCTACAACACTATAGAGGACACTTACTCTTAGAACTTACTGTAGAAGCTTATTTACTTTAACTCTACTTAAAACAATTCTTTTTTTTTTTAAATGGACACTACTTCTTGGTATGATTTGATGTACTATATACTATGGTAGCTTGGGGACGTGCCCAAAATCATTTGCTGGACAACTACGTCTCAGATTTTCTTAATAGGCTTGGCATTCCTGATTGTATTTAAAAGAAGACCTAACGCTTTTAGACAATTTTTGAAAGCTCATTTTTAATCAGATTAGTTTAGATACTCTTTTTTTTTTTTAATGAATGTGAAGCCTAGAAAGTTTTCAAAAACTAAACTGCTTTCATAGGTATATAAACATTGGGATTCCTTCTTTACATAAGAACCCTATAAAAGAGAGTTCTACATGATCTGAATACAAAGAATGCAAAAAATTACTAAAGAAATACTATCAATTAACAAAAAAAAAAAAAGTCAGGAACGCTCAACTTTGCAATATCCGGTACCACCACTATAAGCAATAAATTTATGAAACGATTTCGATGCAATTAGGAAAAATGCCTAGATACTTCAAAAGCCTAACAAAAAAAATCTTTCAAAAGCGAAATTTGATTACACTATCTGAAACGCTTTATCCGTATAAAACTTTTAAATTTTTTTTCGGGGGATCTGATATAACGCCAATATTTAAAAAAAAAATGGCGTACGTAAAGTCGGGCGCGGATCGACTTTGGGATACCCTGTACAACTAGCAATAAAATATGCAATAAAATCCGGTTCCTTCACAAAAAACCAAAAACAGAAGATTTTTAAGCAAACATTTTTTTTACCGATCGTTCCTATGGGAGCTATGATTATATAGTTAACCGATTTCGATCAAATTTTTCACAGTGCTTTAATACCTTAAAAAAGATCTGAATGCCGAGACGGACATGGGTATATCGACTTCTCTATTCACCCTGATCATACTTTTAGGTAACTTTGGGGTGTCTCCGACGTCTCCTTCTATATGTTACATACATTTTCGGCTTGCACAAACTTAGTATACCCTTTGTACCATACGGTACAGGGTATAAAAATAAACATTTTTCCGTGATATACTAAGCCAATCCAATCTTATCAAAAATATGGGTTGCTCTAGCTCTTACCATCTCGAAGATATAGGAGGTCATTATAGACGGAAAGACGGATATAGGTATAACGACTTCTTTGTTCTACCCTGCTTATAGGTACTTTTGATAACTTTGGAGATCTCCGAAGTCTCTTATTATATGCTGCGTTTGATGCCGTGTTTTGATCGATACGGTCCTATGAGGGCTATAGTTAACAAATTTTGATCAAAATTGGCATCTTCATAATCTTTTGACCGCCGAATAAGGGCTAAGTTATTAAATAATGAAGTTATTATAAGCTGGAAAATCCCATATCAGTTCTCAAAACTAGATTTATAGTCCTTTTTTATAGATAGGAATAAAAAACGATTTGCTCCAGATGTCCAGAAGACATCTTAATCGGAAAAAAGGTTCATAAAATAATTTGTTTTGTGTGGTAAACGATATAAAAAGCGGATATTCCCCAACAAAAATCCACTTTCTATTAGTGAATAGATTCATTCAACAACTACTCAATAAACACCAAGAGCCTTAATTAATCGCTCATTTTCAGTAATGAGTTCTAATCTTATTGAGTGCCATTTATTTTATTGATCGACATCCAAAAATTTGTTTCGACTAAATGAGTTTGTTCCTCCACATGGAATTTGTCTGGGAATGAAGCATAAACGTTCAGTGCACCATTTAGACTGACGTACTTAAAAGTTTCCAGCTGCGTTTTTGCCATCTCAGAATTGGTAACGAAGTCTTGCCTTTGGCACATTGAGGTCAGCTTATATCCTTTAGAATATTTTGCTTGTGACAGTCAGATCAGAGACACAAATCCATTCATTCATATTCCAAACATTTCGAGACATTTATGCACACCTCCAATTTTCTTTTTAATGTCAGCAACAGCTACAATTCTAGGAATTATTAGGTTATTTTGAAAATATTACGTGAGAACTTCCATTACAGTCAATTGCATTCAGTCAGTAGAGCTTAAATATAAGTAGAGCATTTTCCAGAGACACTTCAAATGCATTCCTTCAATCTTAATAGCTTGTTATGTCATCAAGGACTAACTAAAATGCCATTCATGCGAACAAATTACATATGTCAACTTTTTAGTAGTTTATTACACCGACTGAGGCAATTTGTAATAAATAAGTTAACAAGACATTAAGGATATGCCAAAACAAGTCTAAAAATATGTTAAAGAAAATATATTTATTTTACAGTTTAAGTGTTAAGTTTTACCACAAAATTCATCTTGAGATGATAGCCCTAAAGAGATTAGGCCTATATGGTAAATGGTTATGACGAGCGAATGAGCAGGAGTATGTGTGTGTGTATGAGTGTTTAAGTGAATGAATACACTGTTAAGAAAAGTGGGAAATTTAGCGGATTTTTCCATGAAATAGAGAAGAAAGTTGTCAATTTACAATAGGGCTTACTTGAATTAGAGACTCTTTCTATATTAGTATCACTACATATTCTTAGCTCTTAAGTGGCGCATAGACTCTTAAGTTTTTTTTAAAAGAAGATCATCACTCAAGAATTAAAGAAGATTATTTCAGTATCATCTTCAAACTTAAAATAAATTTCAAATAATCTTATATCTTGATCAAATTCTATAATTTATTGATTTTGAGTAATATTAAATAATAGATTAATATGTTACATTTTTTGACGAATTGTGTTCATTTTTTTAGAGTTTTAAAGATACGATTTTTCAAGATTAAAATAGAATTCCAAAAACTCTAAAATCGTGATCAAAATCTATAATTTTGGATTTTAATTGATATTTGTATCTTATTTTGTTGTTATTTCAAAAATGCATTTCAGTCCACAACATTTTAAAGATAATATTAAAATACGACTGGAAAAAATTCGAAAATCGGGACTAAAATCTAAATTGGACATTTTGAACCAGTCTTAAAATAAAACTTCTTATGGCTATATTCGACATTTCCAAATAGAAAGCTTTAAAAACTAAACCATAGGGATGTTCAAGCTTATAATGAAACTAACAATTCTAACATCGTGACTAAAGTTTATCTAGGTTTGAAATAATATTACTTATTTTAAGCAGAAACTGTTTTGAATCTAGGATTGATTTTGAGACATAAACAATCATCAAGAATGCTTGACGGTTATAAAATCTTGACAGAAGATTATAAAATTCTTTAAATAAGTTTTATACCCTGTACCGTATGGTACAAAGAGTATATTAAGTTGGTGCAAGCCGAAAATGTATGTACCATATAGAAGGAGTCGTCGGAGACACCCCAAAATTACCTAAAATATTATCAGGGTGAATGAGAAGTCGATATACCATGTCCGTCATCCGTCCGATCCGTCCGTCCATCTGTCCGTCCGTGTGAACGCCTAGCTCTCAGAGATGGTAAGAGCAAGAGTAACCAAACTTTCACATTAGATCCCATATTATTCCATAGGAGGACAAGTTTATTTTATTTTTTTGTATATCGGGGTTAAATTATGTAGCTCCCATAGGGGTGTTTCACACGACCTCGACAAAAAATAAAAGTTTTAGATGAATAATTCGTTTGTTTATGAAGATATCGTAACCAAATTTGGTATTCGAAAGTTTTTTATAGTTCCCAATCACTGTACCAAATTTGATCAAAATCGGTTGACTATATTATATAGCTTCCATAGGAACGATCGGTCGGTTTTTAGGCTTGAAACAATCTTACTTATTTTAAGCAGAAACTGTTTTCAATCTGAGGATTGCTTTTGAGATAAAAAAATCTTTAAGTTATGAATGCTGGATTGTTAAAAAAAACTTGGCAGAGGATTTAAAAATCTTAAAATAAGTTTTTCATAGTCTAGTCTTGATAAATAAATTAGAATTAGCAGAGCTTACTTTTTTCGAAGTCTTAGAAATATGACGCCTAAGTTGAAAAAACTTTTGCTCCCAGAAATTCATTACAGTTTGAAAACTAAGTGTGATGAAGATTTTGTTTTAGAAAATAACAATCTTATTTTCGCTCTGGTTTAAAGAATTTATGGTACTATTCAGATTTTTAATTTCAGTAAATTGAAATTTGGTATTTTTTTTTCAATACTGAAGATTTGAAGATTTAATATTATTTTAACGATTTTAACTGAATTTAATTAATTGAGACCGTTGAGCTTTTAGAATTTATAATATAAACTTGATTAATTTAATTTCAAGATTTTTAATCTTATTTACAGAATATTTGCCGTTGCTTTAAAAGAATAAAATCTAGGTATGCCCAAAATTCTATTTTTAGAAAATTTCAGTCCCATTTTGAAAATTTGTTGCTCCTATTAAATAATTAAAATTCAAAAATGCTGATAATGCGGATTATTTCAATAGAAGATTTTTTTATAGATTAAAGATTTTAGTCTTATTTTAAGAGTTGTTAAAATTCTAAATTGAGATATTTTCTCTCTAATTTCTTATAAAAATTGTTACTCTAATTTTTTATTTAAAGATTTTTGGTCTAAATATTCTATAAACTTCTGAGAATATTTGTCTAAATTTTTCAAATTTTTAATTATTAAATGTCAAATTATTTTTTGTTTTTTTATTCGAATTAAAATGAATAAAAAATTGATTAGATTAAATATTTTAAACTCAGTTCAATATTAAGGCCAATGAATCTGAAAGTGAGATTTTAATGTCAAAACTTTACAAATTATTTTGCTCAAAAACCAAATTTAAAATTTTGTTTCAATAGTAATCTTAATTTGACAATTTCAAGTATTTTTTCTTTTTAAGCTTAAAATAAAAAATATAAATATTTTTGTAAAATTTTTCATTTTATGTTTTCCAAAATTTTTTTCTTGCATTTAAAAAATGGCGTAAATCGCAAATTTTTTTTTTTAATTTATAAAAGGACTATTAATCCTAATTTAAGAATGGTTAGAAATTTTAAAATTTTTTAAACCTATTTATTATTTAATTTTAATTAATTAATTACGATTTTTCGATCGTACTCCCGATTCCCTTTTTACACAGTAGATAAGTTTCCGAAATAAAACCGGTTTAAAAAAACATGAAAAAAATAAATCTTAAGCTGCTTTAAAAAAGAATTTTCGAAAAGGTACTTCCTTAAATAACTAATAAATATTTTTCTTAAAATTTCACTAAAATATCTCTTTTTTTAGATTGTGCCAAATCGACAGAATTTAGAGAATAGAATTTTGTTTTGTCATACCGTCAGGATAATTGGTACTTCTCTGATTAATTTAAGAATTTTTGGTCATAATTGAAAAATAAGAAAACTGATTTTGTGTTTGTACAAATTGCGACAGTAATTTTTAGTTTTTGATTTTTATTTTGTCATACATTAAAAATTAAGAGTCTAAAATTTAGAGTTTGAATAAAAAAATCCAATATAATCAATAATTATTTCATGATCTTAATTGTAAGATATTATAGAGAAATTACGGTTCCTGTGTTTTAAGCTTGGAATTTTATTATGTTAAAAATTCGGATTGAGGAATTCGATTTTTTTGTCTTAATTAAAAACTTTAATTTGGTTTACAATCATAATTCTTAAATGATTCTCAAATTTTGGTCTCACCCTGGACTGTGAAGCTAACAAGAAGAATTCTGAAATTAAAAATGTTAATATTATTTCAAGACTTCTTCGTCTTATAATAAGATTTCCCGCCTTGTATTTGATTTTAACTTTAGAATTCAAATGAAGACTTTTATTTTCAGTAGTTTTCTTTTCTCGCAGTGTATGAATGTGTATTTATTTTTTAAGCCGTCATTTAATATGTATGTAATATTAAATTGTTTTTAATTTCGTTGTTTCTGCTTGCTTTCTTAAGCTTACAGACATTTTGTAAGCCAAAAAGTCAAAAACGTATTCAATTTGTTTAAGTGAATTGGCAAAAGTTTTTCGGCTTACAAATACATAAACACTTACATATGTAATAGCCTAACAAAGGCTTTTTCTGCCAAAAGTTATTTGTTTGAAAGTGGGTGTATGTGTGTGTGTGTAAGCGAATAAAAGAAAATGGCTGCCAGCTGTCTGCCTGGGCTAATGAATATAAAACTTGAGTTATTATCTTTTGACATTTTAATATCAGACGTGGTTGCCGTGAGTCTCAATTTAAATTTGTGTGTATTCGAGTGTGTGTCTCTGTGTGTGTGTGTGTGTGTGTGAGTACCCAAACTGCCTGTTGCTTAGTTAGCACATAAAGCAAAAAAAAGTAAACACACCCAGATACATTTACATATATAGAGTATATGTGCATACACACACACCTGAGTGCCTTGTTATTGATTGAATTGGATTCCCTTGGGTGTTGTTCCAGTCGTCGTGAGTGTATCTCTTACCTTTGGGCAACTGCTTTTTACAATATTTCATATTAGATTTAAGTTATTACATAAGCTGAGCATTATTTATAAAGTTGGCATTTTGCATGTTTTGTTAGCCATAATCTAAGCCTGTTTTTTATTATTTTTATATTTCTTCTTTAACTTTAATTGCATGGCTTTTGTTTGTGTTGTTCTGTTCCTTTGTTTGGTTTGGGTTTACGTTTATGGATTTGGCTTTTCTCTTTGCGGTCAATCAAAATTTTCTGTTTATGTAAATATCACCAACAATGCTGCACATACATATATATCACCATCCAGCATATCTATACAATGCACACACATCAAGCGCTCTAGAAAACTGAACACAACAGTAGCCCCCCCAAAAAAAAAGTATCTTTGTATCTTTAGTTTGACTTTTTTGCACCTTCATGTTACTTATTTGGTATAACTTTGCTCTATTGCTTCAACAGGAGGTTGTGCTGCCCAAGAATCAAGGCTCACTCGGTTTCAGCATTATTGGTGGCACGGATCACTCTTGTGTGCCATTTGGTACACGTGAACCGGGCATATTCATTTCACATGTAAGTATAATTAAGTGCATTAAAAGTGCACGAACCAAAAGAAAAACACTTTTCCAATGAAAATACTTCAATGCGTGTTGAACCACCCCACCCCATACCAGTCCCCAACTACTCATTTCGTAGCCCATGCAAATGAGCTCTGCGCTTGTCAATTAGTTCGAAGTGCAGTTGGTTGCAGTGGGTCCTGGTTTGGGTGGCTGCTCCACCCTGCCGTAGTTGTGGTTGCCACTCTATTATAAGCAATTAAGCAGGCATTCATTTGGGATTTATTTGAGCGCAGCTCTTTTCTTTAAAGCTTAATTTGTATAATTTTATGCTCAATCGTGTTTCATTTTATTTTCTCTCCTCCTATAGATTGTGCCCGGTGGCATTGCCTCCAAATGTGGCAAGCTGCGCATGGGTGATCGCATTTTGAAGGTCAATGAGGCGGATGTTTCGCGTGCAACACATCAAGAAGCCGTGCTGGAGCTGCTTAAGCCGGGCGATGACATTAAGCTGACCATACAACATGATCCGCTGCCGCCAGGTTTCCAAGTAAGTATAACGATTTGAAGGAGTTGCTATTGGTTTAGTTTAATGTCCTTGCTAAGATTTGGAAAAAAAAACAGTTTTGAGTTTAAAAGTTTTATTTAGCGAATTAATTCGATATTTTTCGTCATTTTGTCTGCTTGTCCGTTACGATCGTTACTTTTAATGAATTTTTTGAAAGTAACTGTGGTAGGAAGCGTTTGGAAAATTAGTGTTTGGAGACTTAGAACCATTTAGTACTCGTAAGAAAATGCAAGAGATTTAAAACTTGATAATTGGGTTTTCTTGTGTTTAACTACAATATTTTTAATCAGATAATAGAGCAATACGCGAAAATAAGTGAACCGGATTATTCAATCTCTTCGGTTTTGATCAATTTTGAATGGGAAAATTTTTGTTGGACGATTTTTAGCTTCTGTATATTTTACAGTAAATTCAAGCGCATAAAATTAAATAATTTTTTTTTATGTAAGCTTTTTTAATTTTTAAATAATAATAAAAAAAAAAGAAAAAAAATAATTTTTTAATTTTAAAATTAAAAAAGCAATAAAAAACAAGAGTAAAAAAAAATAATTTTTGAATTTCAAAATTAAATAAGCAATAAAAAACAAGAGTAAAAAAAAAACAAAAAAAATCAAGCATCCCCAAAAAAAAAAAAATATAAATATTAAATTTGATTCATAAATATTATTTTTATCAAGGTCGACGTTTCCTTTAAAATTAATTTTTAAAATTACAAAAATAATTAAAAGTCAAATTTAAAAATAAATTCAATATCTAAGCTTTTTTGATTTTTTAAATAATTAAACATAAAAAAAGTAAAAACCAAAAAATAATTTTTTAATTTTAAAATTGAAAAAAGAATAAAAAACAAGAGAAAAAAACAGCAAAAAATCAAGCATTCCAAAATGTTAAAAAATAAATAAAAATTTTATTTAAATTAATTAAAAAAAATATATTAAATTTGATTCAAAAGTATTATTTTCATTAAAGTCGAAAAATTCATTTTCAAAATTACAAAAATAATTAAAAACCAAATTTAAAAATAAATTCAAAATCTAAGCTTTTTTGATTTTTTAAATAATTAAATATAAAAAAAATAAATACCAAAAAATAATTTTTTAATTTTAAAATTAATAAAGCAATAAAAAGCAAGAGTAAAAAAACAGCAAAAAATCAAGCATCCCAAAATGTTAAAAAATATAAAAATATAAAAAATAAATAAAAAGTTTATTTAAATTAAATAAAAAAAAATATATTAAATTTTATTTAAAAACATTATTGTTATCAAGGTCGACGTTTCTTTTAAAATTCATTTTAAAAATTACAAAAATAATTAAAAACCAAATTTAAAAATAAATTCAATAAATAAAATAAATAATAAAAATATTATTTAGATAAAAGTTAAAAAAAAATAGTTTCTTATTTTATTAAAAACAATATTGAAAAAAAAATATATTAAATTTTTTGTTTCTTTTAATATAAATTTAACACAATCAAATTAAAAAAGTTATTCATTTGTAAATGACATTTTTTATATATAAAAAAAAAAATATTTAAATTTAAATATTTTTTGCATTTAGAAGAAACCACAAAATAAAAATCAAAATAAATTAAATTAATTAAAACTTAAGTATAAAATTTCTTTTGATTTTTACTTTGTCGTTTCTTCTAAATGCAAAAATTATTTTAATTTAAATTATAGTATTTTTTTTAATTCAAAGAACTAGTTTTTTCCTTTTTGTTCGGAATTTTTTTTATATTAACAAAATTGAAATAATTTCAATTAAAATAATTTTTACAAAAATACATTTAATAATTAAAAGTGGGTTTCTCTTTTTGTTGAACTTTTAAATATTAAAACAAAATTAAAACATTCCCAATTCTAAAGAAAATATTTGTTTATTGAAAAAAAAAACCCCTAAAAAATGTTCGTTTTATTTTTTAAAATTTATTTTATATTTATTTCATATCTTTAAATAGATAAAGATGAGATGAGAAACATGTTTAAAAATAAAATGAAAAAAGGCACGTTCTTTACAATAAATAAGATAGTTTCGTATATTTTATTTTTAAGAACGCCTTTTTGTTAGAAAAGAAAAAGAAATTTTTTAGAAAAATATGCAGAACTTGATTCATAATCAAATAAAACGTGAAAATACGTTTTTTTTTTTTTAATTAAGTCAATACTAGACATTTGAAAATTAAAATTTGTCTAAAAAATTTATATTTTGATTTTTGAATGCATTATTATTTAATAATTATCGTTTTGGTACCTTATGAATAGAAATTTAACAATCGCTAGCAAATCCTTATTATCCATAATATCTTAAAGTTTTCTAAAAGGACCAATTTTTTTTTTTTCCTTGGAATTTCTATATAGTACAATACTATACTATACTATGTACTATTTGTACAATAGTGGATTGTTTTTATGATCTTATCAATAAGTAGTCACATTAAGACCACTGTAGTCTTTACTTTCGATTCTTAAGCATGGACATCTTAACTTCGGTTAGCCGAACTTGTTTTAGCTTTATCTCATTTAGTTTGCTCACTGTATATATTGTATATAAATATAACATGCAAATTACGCTTTTGAGTCTACACCTCTTTATACTTCTCTTGTCCTCTCAAAAAATATCTAATATGTAAATGCTCATAAACAATTCGACATGCAAAGCACCTAGAAGTAGTTTATATTGCCACAGAGGTAAGCTTACACTACAAAAATAAAAGGAAAGAAAATTCCGCATCCTCTTCCAGACAACTGCTTTTATTTTATTCAAGTATTTTTCTATATGAATTTAATAAATACAGATCTGATTTGCATTATTTCCAGATTACTCAAATGTTTTTTTTTTTTCATAATACTTCAACTGTCATCTTTTGTTTTGGCCATTTTATTAATTTAGCTTTAGTCTTCTCTTGTCTTTTGGCTTCCGTTTATTGTCAAGCTCCTTTATTTAGCTTTCATTTTCAACTCACACACTCTTCTTCACCTCCCTTTATTATGCCTACCTTACTTATATAACCAAATTCTTTATTTGTAAATCACAGGAAGTTTTGTTGGCCAAGGCTGAGGGCGAACGTCTAGGCATGCACATCAAGGGCGGTCTGAATGGACAGCGTGGCAATCCTTTGGATCCCTCGGATGAGGGTGTATTCGTATCCAAAATTAATTCAGTTGGTGCTGCGCGACGCGATGGAAGGCTTAAGGTAAATTATGAATCCCAAGACTTGGCAAATTTGCGCACAAATTGTGCGCCATGACAGTGACAGTTATGGCTGTTGCTCCTGTCTGTCTGTCTGTTTGTTGTCCTGGTTTATAATCAAGTCAACGAACCGGAGCATACACAGACTAAAGCGCCTTAATGGCAGCTCAGGCAGCACATGCTGCTGCTTAAAAAAAAATTGTACTTATGTGTGCGTCTTCTCCCTGCCACAGGTGGGCATGCGTCTGCTGGAGGTCAACGGACACTCGCTGCTGGGCGCTTCGCATCAGGATGCGGTTAATGTGCTGCGCACGGCAGGCAATGAGATACAGCTGGTGGTGTGCAAAGGCTACGATAAATCCAATTTAATGCATTCCATTGGTCAAGGTGGCGGCATGAGCACAGGCTTTAATTCATCCGCCTCCTGCAGCGGCGGCAGTCGACATGGTAAGTGCAGCAATGCCTTAAGGCTTTTAAAACACAACGTAATCGCATTTAACATTGACCTTTTGGCAGGCTCGCGCGCTTCCGAAACTGGCTCAGAGCTGAGTCAAAGCCAAAGCGTGTCCAGCTTGGATCATGATGAGGATGAACGTTTGCGGCAGGTAAGCTGATTATTTGCTTATTTTAAGCCCATTTGAAACTGCAGCTCATGTGCCTTGACCTTTTGCAGGACTTTGATGTGTTTGCCGCACAAAAGCCTGAGCCAACCTTGACAGCGGAGCCCACCAGCCAAGTAAGTCTGGCAGCAGCTGCTGCCTTAGTGCATGGCCAGCGTTCACCCACGCCCACGGGTGCGCTGCCCGCTGCCGATTTGGCGCGCAGCCAAACACCCACCGCGACCACAGATTCAGCGGCTGCACAGACCGTGGCGCTTATTCACGCAGAACAAGCACACCAGCAACAACAACAACAGCAGCTGGCGCCACTTGGTCAGGAGAAGAGCACCCAAGAGAAGGTAATGCCAATGACCTTGGCCGTTCCCTTTTTAAACTTTTGCCCTAATCTATTCGTTTGATTTTCTTTTCGCTGCTGCTTGGCCAATTAGGTGCTGGAAATTGTGCGTGCCGCTGACGCCTTTACCACCGTGCCACCAAAATCGCCCTCAGAACATCCACACGAACAGGATAAGATACAAAAGACAACAACGGTTGTTATATCGAAGCATACGCTCGATACGAATCCCACTACGCCCACAACGCCTGCGCTGCCGCAACTGACAGCGCCGTTGCCGCCTGCGCCAGTAACGCCAACGGCCACCTCGGCACCTGTCGAGTCAGTGGCCGCAGCAGCAGCGCCAGCGACTACACCCGCCGCCTCCACGTCGGCTGCCGTACAGACGCAGACCCAACAACAGCAACAGCAGGTATGTAACTGAGTATATAGAGTACTCCCAAACCATTGCATTTACTATATGTACGCACGTCTTTGCTTAACGTTAACTTTATGCGTATGTACAGTAGACGCTCGAAAAAGAGAACATGCTTGGTTGTAAGAAGCAGGATTTTGTTAAGGGTTTTTTATAGCATAACCTAGAGTTGCTTTTCGTAAATGAAAAAATTAGTTACAGTAGAATAGAAAAAAGGGCAAATTTTTGTTTGCAAAAATAGGTCTGTCGATCTTTAAATGTTTAGGCGGCTAAATAAGCAAATAATTGGAAGATATGGTTAAATAAAAATAAAATGTCACAAATCTGAAATAGTTTACCTTATGGTATTGACTAACGATCCAAAAAAAGGTTAGTTGACTTAGAAGAATATTTTCAAATTGAAAGAATTTTTTATTGTTACAAAGATTAATAATTTTAAATCAACTATGATTCTTAATCATAACTTTGTTAAAATTCTGAGAAGAAATGGCGAGGAAGTGCTTAAAATTCGTTTTAAATTTTTAAAAAACTTTTAAAAAAAATTTTAAAATGCAAAAAAAAAAAATAATTGAGCAGCAATTTCATAAAAAGTAGGAAAAAAGTTATTAAATCGCTAAAAACCAAAAATAAAATGTATTTTGGAATCCACTCATAATCGAATAAGAAATAATTCCTTTAACACTACAGCAAAACACTACTAAGAGAATAGTTGTTTCCGATTCGTATTGCCCAGGCAAACAAAAAAAAAATGGAGTGACACATATGAAAAAATCTCAACTCCCGAGATAAACTCCAAAGATTCCATATTAATTTGTTTTCTATTTATGGAAACTTCTTCTTTGTTGCATTAACTCCAAGCAGAGTTAACTCCTGGGGTCACTGAACCCGAATTCTAGGCTCAAGAACATCAGACTTCGAAGTAATCTCCAAAGTGCCTCTTTCTTGAGGTTTTAAGATATGGAATACGAATTACTCCTCCGAATTTAAAAAGCAATTTATCTTTTCTGTGGCTTCGTAATAACGTTATTTCAAAAATTTCAAATCACTTTCAGTTGTCCGACGATGTTTTTTTTCTTATGGGGTTCGTTGAATCCGAATGCGATCTTAAAAAATAACACCAGTCAGATTCTGCGTTAGCTTCCTACGGAGTTAACTCCTGGGGTCGCTGAACTCGAATTTGAGGCTCAAGCACATCAGACTTCTGGGTTATCTCCAAAATACCTCTTTCTTGAGGTTTTAAGATATGGAATACGAATTACTCCTCCGAATTTAAAAAGAAAAAAATTTTTTTTTTGTGGCTTCGTAATAACGTTATTTAAAAAATTTCAAATCACTTTCAATATCAGTTGTCCGACGATGTTTTTTTGCTTATTGGGTACGTTAAATCCTAATGCGAACTCAAAAAACAACGCCTGCACTTTGGATTTCTGCGTTAGCCTCAAAAATCTCACGTTTTGTATGGATTTTTGAGATTATTTCAGAACTTTCAGTTATTAGGGGTCAAAATCGGTAGCCGTATCTCATGTAAAGTACGCAACAGCTTTTTTTTTTCGGTCCTATAATAAGGACATTTAATTCGGATAACAAAAACATTTTAAGTACTTAATTTTGTGTTTTATTAATGTTGTTTAAACTAGAAACAAAATTGATCGTTAGGAAATTCGGATTAGTTGGTTTACATCTAATGAATTAATTGTTATTTTTAATAACTGGTATACTTGTATTAACTGTTATACAACTTTAGTCGAGGCGTTATTATTAGAAAGCTATTTGTGGCCTTTGAGTCATTTTTACCTACGAAAGCATTAAGTAAAACAAAAATGAAGAGTAAAAAGAATAGATTTTTTAATAATCGAAGTATGATAATCGACCGCAATCGAGAGCCTAAACGCTATATAAAGATGATTTCAGAAATTTAGAATGTTGAAATATTTTGTTTCGTTATAGTATACGATATATGTATATACGATGTATATATATTTCAATAAATCTTTACATAAAAAATAACGTCGTGTAAAATGTTAGTTATTTTAAAAATCGAGAACGGAGCATCCGATTTACTTAAGTTTTGTTTTTGGCGGTACAAAATTTAATATTTTAGAATTTAAAATTTTTTGCCTTAGTTCGGAAATTAAGTAACGTTCAACTCTTTGTGTTGCTCGTATATTTAGCCATAAAAAAACTCTTATTATGACAAGAAAAAAACTTTTGACCGGAATCAAATCGATAGGAAAACTTTAATAAACCAAATCTAAAATCTAAAAAAATCTAAGTTGATGAATAGCTTTCAAGTTGGTATATAAAGCTAGTTTATAACTTAAAATCATAACAGGTACTCAAAAAAATAAAAATCTACAAGCTGTTCTTTATGCCGAGCGTCTACTGTACATTGTCTGAGACTCTTTTGTTTTTTTTTTGCTTGGTTTGAATCTCGATTTGTATGTTTGTATGTGATTTGCGTGCGTGTATTTTAATGTGCGTTTGTATGTGTTGATGTCAGTTGCCTTTACTTTTGATTTTGTTTGTAACTTTTAACACCCCAGCAAAGAAAAAAAAAATACCAAAAAAAAACTGACAAACCCAAATGCTTTTATTTTTGTTCTGTAACTTCACTAATGTCTGTTGTTTATGCGTATGCGTGATTGTGTGTTAGTATGTATCAGTGTGCGTGTGTGTTTTTTTTGTATACGTGTTATTCACATTTTACAATAATCATGAACAAAGTCGAACGTTTAATACACTTACGCTCGTTAAACTCGTTAAATCACTTTACACAGTTCGTACGCCTGCTCACATTTTATAATATTTTACCTTTTTCATTATTTTTTTTTATGTATTCTAATCTGTTCAAATTACATAAGTTACTATAAATAAAACTCACTCATACTCGTAAGCGAAACCAAACATTTTCAATCATCAAAGTCAAAAAAATAAAGCGACCCAAATCAAATGATTTACACTCACATTCACTTGTTGTTGTTGTTATTGTTGTTCTACTCGTTGTTGTTGTTGTTGTTGACGCTTTTGAGTCATTTTTAGTGTATTTTATTTTATTTGTTGCATTTAGAATATTTTTTGGCAGCTTTTGTTGAAGAAAAAAAAAAGCATTGCCTACTTTTGAGGGCGTTACATTTTATATGCATGCTCTGCTGTCGATCTTAATAACTTGGCGCGTATATGATTTACATTTGGTTTAGTTGAAGACGTCTCTTTAAATATATACGTATATACAGGGTGGTCCATATAAAAATTGGAATTTAATTTTGCTATCAAAACAAAACGGCTGAATATTTGTCAATGTTCAAAGTTTTATTTGAAGGGTTGGTTCATGACATTTATTTATCAAAAATAATTTTGGTCAAATGACAAATGACACGGCTGACTTGGCAGTATGCCACACGATCGGTCCAATTTTGGAGCACATTTTCGATTGTTTCGGGCCTTTCCTGGCAATAGCGATTCCAATCTCGTCCTTCAGCTAATCTATTGTTTGTGGATTATTGGCATAGCATACATCTTTCACCGCACCCCAAAGATAATAGTCCAAACGCGTCAAATCGCAGCTTTTTCGTGGCCAATTCCCAACGCCATTTTGGATGATGATGCGATTTCTGAAGATTGTGCGCAGAAGATCGATTGTGGCGTTCGCTGTGTGGCACGGGGCGTCGTCTTGGTGAATCCAAATATCGTCCTAAGCTTCATCTTCCATTTGTTCAAAGAACCAGTCGGTCAACATTGCGCGGTAGCCCACGCTATTGATGGTTTCGGCGGCTCCCCTTCTTCATTTTCGAAGAAAAATGAGCCGACGACGCCGCCAGACCAAATTCCGCACCAAACAGTCACTCGTTGTGGGTGTATTGGCTTCTCGTGAAACGCTTGTCCCAGATACGACAATTTTGCTTATTAACATAACCACCGAGGTGGAAATGAGCTTTGTCCGAAAAGATGATTTTTCGATCAAATTCGCCATCTTCGGCCAAACTCAAGACTTTCTCCAAGCGTATAGCGTCGCATTTCGTAAATGTCAATGTTTTTACTAAATAGTTACCAATATATGAATGATATTTGATGTCTTAAAAGGCAAATAATCGGTAGTTCAAATTCCAAACACTAGATGGACCACCCTGTATATACATACATCTATATTATATACACCGTCTGACTGCCAATATTTATTGATATGGCAGCAGGCGATTTATTATTTATTATGGTATTGGTAGAGCGCTGTATTACTACGCCCTAACTTATTGTTGTTGTTTTTGTGTTATTTATGCGCTGCCTACAACTTACATATATACTATATTTTATATATATATGTTTGTTGCTACATTTTTTATTGTTACTAATGTTGTTGCCTCTTATTGCTTGCTTTAAAGCCTGCCGTATTTGAATTTGCATTGAAAGCCAGCTACAACAAGTTTATATAGTACTGACTGGGCTTTCTCTCTCTCGTATAATAAATGTAAATAATTCAAAAACTGCAGAAAGGAATTTCCATTAAAATGTCTCTTATCTTCTTCTCGTTCTTGGCTTTTTTTTTCTTTATTTTCTTTCTTACTTTTTTCATTCTCTCAATTTTTATGCTGCGCCTTTGTACGCTCGCTGTTTTTCACTTTAACTTATTGTTTTTATATCATTTTCAATCTCGGCCATTTTGTTTTTTATTTCTTCCGTTTTCTTCGATTTTTTTTCTTCTTTCGTTTCTTTTGCGCTTTGTTTTGTTTCGTGTTTTCATTGCAGCGCACTGCTGAGCAGCGTATCGCTTAACAAGCGGATGTTTATAACTATAAGACTGAATATTTAGTTTAATACACAAAAATTCGACTACAGGCGGCGTCTTACATTATGTATAAGTTTAAAAATTGATAACATAAAGTAAAAAAATTAAAAAAACTAGCAAAAGTCGTCAAATCAAAAGCAAAAAATTAAGCTCAGCAAAACGGTTTCAAACGTCTCTGTCTCTGTCTTAAAAAGTGTGTCGCTCTCTTAAAGAAGCAGAAAATATCAATCAAAATTTACACACGCACATGTGCACACACACTCAAGCAAATTTACGAAATCCCTCCTGTTATTCAATAAAAGCAGTTTTACCTAAAAAAGTAAAAAATCTAAAAGAAAAACTAAAACTATTGTTAGTTCTAGACGTCTATTTAGCATTTATGTGCGTGCCCCTAGGCCGCCATTTTGCGGCATATATATACACACACACACACACAATATATATTGTACATATATATATAGTTGGTCTTTCGATGTTTATATATGGCAGATATACACCCAAAAAAAAAAAAAAATGGAAAACTCACATACACATACACTTGCCGACAGCTGTATATGTATGCTCTCTACTACTACAACTATGTACTACCACTACAACTATGTATATGTGTATAGTCACTATTACTATATGTGTAAACTTGTGCGCAAGCATACAAAGCAAAGGTCCAAAAATATGCAACTGAAAAATACTCGTAAAATGTACTTACAAAAAAAAACAAAATAATAATATCAAAAAAATTATAAATATATTAAAAATAAAATCTGTTAATAAGTAGCTAAATTAAATTAATTGGAAAATGAGTGTTACGTTACATAAAAAACTTAGTTCAAGTTTTTCAGTTGATTTTCGTTAATGATCATAGTTAACTTTATATGCCTATAATTATAGTAAAACTGAAAGAGATCGTACATTTTTTATGTCAATAAAAGAAATCTTAATGTTTTTGTCGTAAAACATCAAAGTAAATTGAAATCGGAAAATGTTTTTGTTAACTATGGTTACACTGGGAATTATTCTAATTTTTTATATATTTTGTTAAAGATGATGTATTTAAAAGTGCCGTCTTCGAAGACGATTTTTGTTTGATGCATCAGATTTCTACAATTAAATCCAACAAATTCTTATTATTCTAAAATGGGAACCCATCGGCTAAGATTTAAAACTATGTTTTTTGTATAGGCTTTACTGTGAATTTCTTTAATTAGGCTTGAAGAAACATAGCCTCTCTTTTTTCTTTTTGAAGAATCTGACTTTAACAATTTCATCTCTACAAATTTTTGTTATTCTAAATGGTAAACACTTTACTAATATTAGGAAGTATTTTTTGGTTAAGGATTTGCCAGAGGGAGCATATGACTCGAATTTTTTAAATCAGGTTAGAAGAAACATAACCTCGCTTTATTCTTTTTGAAGAATCTGGCTTATAATTTCATCTCTGAAAATTTTTATTATTCTTAATGGTAAACACTTGACTGATATTAGGAAGTATTTTTTGGTTAAGGATTTGCCAATGAGAGCATATGCTTCGAATTTATTAAATCAGGTTTGAAGAAACATAGCCTCTCTTTTTTCTTTTTGAAGAATCTGACTTTCGTTTCTACAAATTTGTATTATTCTAACTGGTAAACACTTGACTGATATTAGGAAGTATTTTTTGGTTAAGGATTTACCAAAGAGAGCATATGCTTCGAATTTCTTAAATCAGGTTTGAAGAAACATAGCCTCTCTTTTTGCTTTTTGAAGAATCTGACTTTAACAATTTCATCTCTACTAATTTTGGTTATTCTAAATGGTAAACACTTGACTGATATTAGGAAGAATTTTTCGGTTAAGGATTTGACAAAGGGAGCATGTTCTTCAAATTTCTTTAATTAGGCTTGAAGAAACGTAGCCTCTCTTTTTTCTTTTTGAAGAATCTGAGTTTCATCTATACAAATTTGTTATTTTTCTAAATGGTAAAAATTTGACTAATATTAGAAAGTATTTTTTTGTTAATCAGTTTTGAAGAAATGTAGCCTCTCTTTTTTTATTTTTGAAGAATCTGACTTTAACAATTTCATCTCTACAAATTTTTGTTATTCTAAATGGTAAACACTTGACTAATATTAGGAAGTAGTTTTTGGTTAAGGATTTGCCAAAGAGAGCCTATGACTCGAATTTTTTAAATCATTTTTGAAAAAAATGTAGCTTCACTTTTTTTTTCTTTAATTAGGCTTGAACAAATAAAGCTTTTTTTTTTTTTTTGAAGAATGTGAGTTAAAATTTCATCTCTTCAAATTGTGTTATTCTCCAAATTGTAACTATTTGGCAAAAAACTATTTTTTTTGTTAAGGAGCGCAAAGAGGGCATATGCTGGGAATTTTTTATATTACGCTTGAATAAACGTAGCCTGTCTTTTTTTTGTGAAGAATCCGAGTTTTATTAGTGAATCTCTAAAATTTCTAAATATTCAAAATTGAAAACATCTTTTGCTTCGATTTTGCCGGAGAGAGAAAATACTTTTGTATTCCTGTAACAATTCTTCATTACCTTATGGTTTTTGGGAGTCTGTATTCAATATCTGAAAAATCCCTGCAAGGCGTTCTGAAATGGACTTTAAAAATACCATTAAATTTTAATTCGACTCCGAGTATCCGACATATATTTTTGGGACCGCTGCTATCGAATCCGAGGTACAAAAAAAAAACAAAGCATGTCAGGGGTCTGGGATAACATTCAAAACACGTATTATGTTGTTTCTGAGAGCATTGCTAATTGATTTTTTTTTTTTAAAGAATCCTTCGGCTAGGAATTTATTGCTTTGTTCCACGGGCCTGCCGAGAGAAAAGAGAAAAGTAATGCCCGCTCGAATGATAAACGTAAATGTTGGACTTTTTTTAATTTACGGGCCTTTGAAAGATCTTTTGACATATGACCACATCGCGCTCTCTCTCCCTCTCTCTTTGTCTCTTTGAAAAAATATTTAGTCTTCATAATGTGAATCTTGATTTTATATAAAAATTTTTTATTTACAAAAAATTTGGCATGACTCTACAGAATCTGTAGAATATCCAAAATATATTGACGTCATTTCTGAGTTGATATTTTTCTTTTAAAAAATTGGTTGGTCCAAAATCAAATCAAAACCTTGAAAATGAAAGTGATATTTGCTTTAAAATTCAGTTTTTAATTTTTTCTTTATCAGAGTCTAAGAGATTTGGTATTTAGTTTTTTATCTAGTGTCTTCTCTTAAAACAGCCATGATAGCTATAGTAAACATTTTAAAACATAAAACCTTTTTAAAGCTCATAAACATAAATTATCAAGCTATTTTGAAGTATTTTTTTGTTGAATTTTTCTTAACTTATCAAAGCTTGTCAGTCTAGAAGATTTGTTAAATGCCTAAAAGAAACAACTTTAAAATAATCTTTCAACTTCTAGTATACTCTAAATTATTTTAGATCGTAACTTGCAAGTCTATGGAACTCTCAGTTTTTTTTTTCGAATTAAGCTTTTTTGTCTTTGTCAATGTCAACTGTCAACTCTAAACTTTGTCTATGTCTCTGTAACGTGCCGTCCATCAAACCCATCAAGCCAATTGGTACGAGCATCTACTCAACGTCATTATCATCTTAAAGCAACTGGTAATTGGCTAAAGGCGCTTAAGTGAAGTCCTTGCTTGGAAAGTGCCCGAAAAGGCAACCAAGCACAAAAATTTAAAATAATATGATTTTTTATATAGAACACTCAGCAACCATGTCATAATCCAAGCACCAAGTCATCCGTCCACACACAGACATCCACTTAACGTCGCACACACACACACACTCACACACACACACCCAGTTCATGCTGCAATTTGTGTTAATTTTTGTGTGTGACATAGCACCCAGCAATAAATCAAACAGAAATAAACTAAATGAAACCCAAAATCTATTAGCAACGCTCTACACAGACGCCCGATCGAGTGGCTCCAAATGCGCGCTATTCCTATCAGCAGATGCTGGAGAATCAAAATCAAGAACTTGAGCAGACCAAGAGCAAGCCCAAGAAAGCTGAGCCAGTCTACATCATAGATGATGAAGACGATGATGATGAACACGAAGAGCACTTGGATGAGGTAGATGAGTTAGATGAAGATGAAGATAGCTCGCAGCAACATGATAGTTCACCACCCTTTGATGTGAATTCACCGCCTTCCTATGCCGAAACAGATTCGGATGATAGACCACATTGTGCCGCCGGGCGTTATACCAGCGACTCTGAGAGCGACTATCGTCCCTATAAGCCACGTTCTGGACGCAGCACGCCTGAGAACGGCGCCTACAGTGGACAACATCGCAAGTCCGTCAGCTTCGATTTGAGCGGCGATGAACGTTCCAAATCGGATTATGAGCGTTCGCGCACGCCGGATGGCTATAGTCGCGCCTATGACTCGGAGCAGGAGTCTCGTGGCGGCAGTCGCACGCGCATGCCGCGCAAGGGCATACTGCGTGCCACAAGTCCTTCTTCCTCCACTACCTCCTCGTTAGATCGTTATCAACAAAAACACGAAAAGCTTTTGCCCATTGTGCCAACAGTGGCACGCATAAAAGAAGTGGAATCGCCCAAGGTGCAGCGTGTGTCGCGTGCCACCTCACCCGATAGACCTGAACGTCGCAGTAGTGGCGGTTATCGTAGTCCGCCACCGCCAGTTGAGACTGTCTCGGTAAGCACTGAGATTGAGCGAGACAATCCATTCCGCGGCGCACAGGATGATGAGTATACAGCGGTGGCCAGAGCCGTATCCAAGTCACCGCGTTCACCACGCTCGCCGCGCGAAAACTTTTTCTTTGGTGCCTCCAAGTCCAATGAAGATTTGCTGGAGCAATCGCATTCCAGTGGACTCAGCACGCCCAGTACAGTCATATCCAAGTCTACAGAGAATTTGACAGGAACGCGTCCAAAAGTGCCACCACCTACACTGCCCAAACCCACGCTTAAAAAGGCAGATCTAGTGCGTAATGTAGCCTTGGAAACCTTCCAAAACACCGACGTGGCCCAGGGTGACTTTGCTGTCTTTGAGCATGATGTTAATACAAACACTATACATCAAGTGCCGCCAAATAGCAAACTGCCCATACGCCTGTCCAGTAAACCCACACGTCCACGCGAATGCCCACCGCCGCCACCTGTCAACTATGCCACTTTGCCGCCCAAATCCCCTACGCCCGTAGCCACATTTGTTGAAGAGGTGTACTTGGAGGCACTGCCACCCTCGCAGAGTCGACCCTATGAATTTGTGCACGAGAACTCGCCGGACAATGTGTTAGTAACACCGCAAGAGCATCGGGACATCTTACTGCGCGAGAACGAGCTGCGCAATCAACTAAGACGCACTCGGACGCCTGAGCCTGGCGTGCCCTATGAACCAGCTCCACCCATACCCATTACGGGCAACAAATATGCGGTAAACCCTTTCCTTGATAGTTATGATGATAAAATAGACAGTCTGCCCCTACCACCACCACCGCCTCCACTCACACTGCCTGTCGCTATCGATAGCAATAACGACACCAATATCCCAATCATACAGCACTCACGTCATTTGCATGAGCTCACGGGCTACTCAACACAACTAACCGCTGACGCCACTAACGCATCAACGTCTTCTTCTACTCCTAACCACATGCCTAACATGCCGCCACAGTCGCCGCGTTTGATGGATGCAAAAACCGCCCAACAGCAGCTGTTGGTCGGTGGCCAGCCCACGGCACTCTCACCCACACAAATCTTTCCCACGGCCCAAATACTGCCCGTACAGTATGCCAGTCTGCCACAACCGCAGCAACCCAACACGCTTACCCTTAGTAACAATCCAAACTACCAGACAGCCCAGAACCTAACCACAGCCACACCTCCAACCATTTTTAATTTGGGCAGCTATGTACTGTTGCCCCAAACCCAATACACACCCATCGGAGCCACCGACCAGAGCAGCGTCTCATCGTCCACGGCCTCGGCTGTGCTGCTCACCAGCGCGGGACCAGTCTATCTGCAGTCAACGGCTACCCAATTACCGGTGAGTGAATCGAGCGCCGCCAAGCCAGCCTTGACGTCATCGTCTACGTCCTCGTCATCATCGTCGTCGCTGCCAAAAACCACCAACACAGTTACATCCCCCAGCCCATCGTATGCCGCAATGAAATTTCCTACGTTCTCGGAAATTGTGGTCAGCCCCGACTCAAATAGCAATTACCAAAACATGACCACCACGCGCATCATCAGCAGCCAGAGAGCCAGCTCACAGCATGCCAGCCATTTGCTTGCCGTATCAAATTCCTCGCTGGGCACCTCCTCCTCCTTTTCCATAGACTCGTCTAACTCGTCACTACAGCGCAATGAGGTACAGCCAACAGCTGTTGCCACTAACAGTAGTTACTATGAAACAGCCGAGGAGATTTATTCGACTATAGATGAGGAAGCTATCTACAGTAATACAGCCTTCTTTGATTCGCGACGTAGCAGCGATACCTCCTTGTCTTGTCGCATCTCCAAGTCCCCGACACCGCCACCCTTGCCACCCAAACGTCCGCTTAAGCCGAGCAAGTTGCGCTCAGCGCCTTCTCCGCCCATAGCCAACAAACCCTTTGGGTTGCGTAGAGCCTTCAACTTGCGTTCGCAGTCCCAGCCACAATTGGAGGTATCAGCTCGTGCACCTGGTACACCGAGCACGCCTACAACGCCCACCGGCAAGGAGACGACCGTCTAGCGCTGGCATGCTCTGAATTATAATTAACTACGCCGTGTTTACACTGCTTTTAATTTTTGCAATATTTGCTAAGCAGTTTACAAAATGTTGCAAGGAATTTTAGGGTTATTCTATATTTTGGTAGGACAGTATATAGGATTTAATATGCATAGGACGTTTTTCTTAGAGTAAGACCTTCTTCTGAACTACCGAAATACATATCGAAAAGCAACACTGGCTTCAAGGTGGAAAACATTAAAATTTATTAGACATATCTATAGAAAAAACCATATCTATAATACCACCGATTTTATGTAGTAAGATTCCATATTATACCTCTTATGCATAGATACATAAAAAATTTGGAATCGATACTATCGATTATCGGGTTAAGAAGACAGACTAAAAGATATCGATTTAAATCTAAAAAAAATTCCAGGATGTCAGCCTTCATAAATATATAATGAAAATCGTCGGAAATCCGAACAAAAAAGTAAAAATTATTAAAGACAATATCAAAACCGTAGCTTGCTGAAATTTTTGAACCTTGGATTCAGATTCAATCGGTCTGACCATCGACTGTCGATGGCATCGATCAGTTAAAAACTTTCGATAATACCAGTTGAGTGACTATTTTTCAGCGAAAGTATCAAAATTATCGAGCAATATCGGTCGTCATATTTTAATTGTTTTGTTTGGTTTGATAGTTTTTTAGGGTAGATTTTTGCAGAGTCTTGTAAGTTTTTTTCGGGACCTATACAATGAAGCAAGGAACCTTTTTGAAGTCTTTTTAATTTAGTTTTTTTAAGTTTGCTGTCTAGACAAAGGAAAAACGTGCCGTACAAAAAATCGCAACATTATGTAAACTGCCAACTTATGTTTGCAACTTAAGTAGTGTAAACAGGGTCACAATTGTTGTCTGTCTTCCAGCCGTTTCTAGGTCAAGTTGGCGGCGCTTTTAATAGCTTTTAAGCTGACCGCATCAACCTGCCTGGTTGCGGCCTTAAAACACCTTACCCAAATCCTTACCAAAACCACATCCACATCCAGACCTGCTCCTATAGCTGCCATTTGAACTTTGTAACTGGTTTTTGTTGTGGCAGCCACTGTTGCTCCTGCGGCTCCTTCTTCTTCTTGTTCCACTGCTTACTGCTCATACATTTTAATTAAAGTCTAATACTTTTTAGCCATCAATTAAAGCGCACTGCTTTACGCTCGGCACTTGCCACCTTTGCACTCTACTTTTATTTTTTTTGCTGGATTTTTCAATATTTGAATTTAAGTTGCAAGCTGCAATTTGTTGGCCATTTAAATTGATTGATTGACTTGGCAGCCGCACCCTTTTTTGCTAATTAGACGCGAATTTTGTGTTGACTTTGCCCTAGTCCTAGTTGCAACTACTCTGCTCTTGGCCAGGGTTAGCTGCGTCTCTGTTTAGCTTACCTGCCATTATTTTACCAACTTAAATTTGACGTTGATTGAAACATTTGGCTGCACTTGGCCATTGGATGTGGCTTGGCTTAAACACACACACACACCAACACATATACACCCAAATGCCATTAATTTTCTTGCAAGAGCAAGCGAAAAAATAGTAAAAGAAAAAATTCAACGAAAAACGCAACGAAATAACGAAAAATAAAAATATATTCACGTACAATACAATTTGTAAAGTTAAGTTCAGTTTAATGCTAATTTATTTAACTAACAAGCGATAAACAAAATACAATACGATTCCAAAAATTTATTGCATATCTCTTAAGGCAAATAAATAATGTAAACCTTTTGAACGTTTGCAATCTTTCATTTTGTCGTTGTCCTTAAAATACTTATAGATACTATCTGAATGTTAAAAATAACTTCGATTTGGATTTGTCGAATTAAAAAGAATGTTTTATACTAAAGAGGTAGAATGGCCCTTGAACTTTTTCGTTTATTTTAATTTTAGATATTATTTCTCAATTACAAAGAAGCTTATAGCCAGAGCAATAGAGTTCTTTAGCTTTTTGTTTATACATATTTTGCCTGAAGTTATAAGTATTTTTTAATTATAAAGCTTTCTAACGCTTCAGATATTTTTATATTTATTGAGTAAAAAAAAAATTACAAGTAATTTTTAGTACTGCAATTCTGAAAATTAGTAAAAAAAATACTATTTTTAATAGTGAGCTTTACCTAACTCAGGAGCCTTAATGTGAAACTTTTTACTCGATTATATAAGTGGCCATACTCAAATTAAAAAATTATTTGACCCAATTTTTACAATTTTGGAACCCCTCCCCTCTCGGTGACCAACCTTAGTGTATGCAAAGACATCCCACGGAGCTGAAAATAAGTTTAAACAAATACCAGTTTTAAACTAGTGAGATTTAACTAAGCCTGGGGTCTTACCCGCCTCCCTCCTTCGGTGACCAACCCTCCCCTTCATAGTTGTCACGTAGTAATTTGTGAGTCCTAGCAGTCCTTGCAAAAAAATATACTACGAGAGATAAATGTAGATCGCCTGTCCCAGGTGAAGTGGCTAAGCGTGTCATTTTCAAGAACCCCTTTTCCACTTTTGATAATTTTCCGGCAGAAATAGAATTTATATAAGCGCTGACTGTCAAGGACACAAGAATT
This sequence comes from Chymomyza amoena, assembly GCA_037043745.1. Classification (NCBI taxonomy): domain Eukaryota; kingdom Metazoa; phylum Arthropoda; class Insecta; order Diptera; family Drosophilidae; genus Chymomyza; species Chymomyza amoena. Next base: position 137,045 of record JBAMAX010002515.1, read on the forward strand.
AACTAGTATCAAACTAGTCACAGAATAAGGGCTCGTACCCAAAAGAGAAGAATTAGAATTAACTAGTATAAAACTAGTAACAGAATAAGGGCTCGTACCCAAATTATGTGACTAGTTTGATACTAGCCAATTTTTGTGTGAATAAGGGCTCGTACCCAAATTATGTGACTAGTTTGATACTAGTTAATTCTTGTGTGAATAAGGGCTCGTAACCAAATTATGTAACTAGTTTGATACTAGTTAATTCTTATGTCCTTGACAGCCATTGCTTTTATAAATTCTATTTCTGCTGGAAACAAATCAATAATGGCCTTTGCAGGGTTACACCTGAACTTCTATTTAGAATTCTATTATAAGCTACATAGCCCTAAAGCTATTAGAGCTGCTAGTGCTCGGCCTGTTAAGAAGTCATTTAGGAGCGATCTACTAGATCTAGTTTACTTTTTGATACCTTAGATTCTTTTCTATGCTAGATAACCTCGATGCTGTCCATGGTATCTATTCTTTTTACAAACTCGTCTTAGAAGAATGCCAAAATTTTCGAGCGTGGGCAAAATTACTATTTTTGAAGTTATTTTTCTCGTTCTATCAGAGTAGAATGCTTGTACAAATTTATTAAAGTAGCTCTCTTTTATTTCCTTGAATAGATTAAACTCAACGAAAGTCAATTTCTTTTAAGACAAAATATCTGAACATCCCACCAAAGCTAAATGGAATAAATATATTCAAATTCACCATTTCTGTGGAAAAGTGGGTTACAAATCTAAGCCAGATGCTTTGCGCCATTTTAGGGCTTACATTAAGAAAGTCGTCCAAGTAGAGGGATTTTCACTAAATAATTTGAAGCCCATTACTCATTGACCTTGACCCAGTTTTTTTTTTCGCTCTGGCGTGCTCCATACCATTAGACGATGGGCACTGCACTGATTCACCACTTGACCATAAAACCCAATTTATACGATAGCCCCATTTTTGGAGCTTTATCAGCTCAACTTCAATGGCAACTCTTGCGCAACTGGCTCTCTCACGCTGGGAATTTGTTATCATTAGATATGGATGGATGAGTTTGTGTTGAACTGACTCATTAACAAGTAGTTGTAGGCGGGGTAAGAATTACTGAAGCTGAATTTAAATTGGTAGATAACAAGGTTTCATTACTTCTGAAGCCGATTCGAAGAACTTAGTGTAATCGATTTTAAATCGGTTTTGATTTATAGTTATTATAGCTGACCATGACATAGTTTCGCGTTTCATGCCCAGCACTAAGAAATCTAGGAAAATTTTAAAACAAAACCAAAAAAAAAAAATAAATAAATTGAGAAAAAAGAACATTAAGGAATTATCAGGATTTTAATAAGAATCAGTTTGATAATCAAAACTTGGATTGAATTAGATTTTTTAAAATCTAATGACTTTAAATCACTTTTTCAGCCAATAGACATCTAGATAGCTTTTTAGGAAGCCTAGGAGGTACTGCCACAAAAAGTTTAAAAAATAAAGAAATAAAAAAAAGAAGTACAGTATGAAGTTTTCCGGATTCGAACCAGAACTGGTTTGATTTTGAAAGACTTAATATTTAATGACATTCTTCAGTTTTTAAGACAATCCGACAAATCAAAAATCACAGCTACATAGTTTTCTAGAAGTCCTATGAGGTAGTGCCTTAAAAAATATATAGAAATATAGAAAAGAAGTACAGTAAGGAGTTTTCTGGATTCGAACCAGAACTGGTTTGATTTTTAAAGATTTTTTAATATTTAATGACATTCATCAGTTTTTTAGCCAATTCGACAAATCAAAAACCACAGCTACATAGTTTTCTAGAAGGCCTATGAAGTAAAGCCATTAAAAAAATTAAAAACAAACTAAGAAGAAAAAACAGGAAGGAATTATCAGGATTCGAACCAGAGTTAGTTTTATTTAAATATATTAATAGTTAATGACTTTAAATCACTTTTTAAGCCAATTCGATAAATCCAGAGTTTAGATTTCTAGGAGGCCTGTAGGAGGTAGTATCAGAAAAAATAAAAAAATAGAGAAAAGAGAACAGTAAGAATTAAGACTCGAAACAGAACTAGTTTGAGTTAGAAAATTTTTTTAATATTTAATGACTTTGAATCTTTTTCAAGCCAATTTGAAAAATCCAAAACGTCAGCTAGATATTTTTCCAGTCGCAAATGAGCTATATAGTTTTTTCGATAGCTTAATGGGAGGTTCAAATTTGGCAGAAAAGAAGTCGAAACATCATGATTGGTTGTGCCATATTCACGTATGCCATTCCTTTTGACATTGCTCTGTCTTGCCCCTTTATTCTTGACGGCTTCGCGAAAGACTCTGTTATTGCTTCGCTTGGCCTTTCTGATCTCCTTGTTATTCAAGGTCAGACTATCTCGGTAGGCATCCCACTCTCCAATGCGCTTCGCGGTATTGAAGAGGTGCCGGGTCACCTTCCGCAACTTTTACATTCCACCATGGCGCATCTTTCTCCTTCTTTGCGTTAGCTAGGTGGCAGCTTTCATTGAAGGTGTTCACTACGTGTGCAACTTCTCCACTGCGCATTCCAATCCAGCAGGGCTTCTGGGCTTCCCAGTCTGTGTTTCTGGGTTTATGTCTGCGTTCGCTACTCCCTAGGTTTAGCCCTAGATTAAATGCAATTTAAATTGCTCAATAATTCAGGTTCTGCGCTATAGAGAAATTTAACTTTTCCCAGTCTGTGTTCCTGGGGTTATGTCTGCTTTCGCTACTCCCTAGGTTTAGCCCTAAGTTAAATGCAATTTAAATTACTCAATAATTCCACATTTTTATCTCGACGAAATTTAAAATGGCGGCTCTTGTCTGCCTTCACGCGTAAAACATTGTCCCTGAATTTTAGTTCTCCATCCTCTTGTAATGAAATAAATATGAAATAAATAAATATCGATGTAGCCTTCCTTCAAAAAAAAATAAACAAATCGATTTTCTCGACCAATTTTAAAAGAACCTCCCCTTAATCACTGAGCTAGGATCTTAAGAGCTGAGGGGCGGCTTACAATTGAAAATATTCATAATAGACCTATAGACAGGAAAAAGTTTTACATAAATAAAGAACAACGAAAGGCATTTAAACTAGAATGGTATTTTTTTGTACTTTTTAAGACGACTCGACGAATTAAAATCCGCAGATAGTTTATGACTTGTATAATTATTCGCTGACCTTGACATAGTTTCGCTTATAATGTCCAGCGCTCGGGAGACCCTATCACCCTATAGTGTCTCATCATTCGGCGCTTGACACTGCACTGATGCGACACTTGACCATAAAACCATATTTATATAGCCCACTTTTTGTTGGCAACTCCGTTTCTCTCTCTCTCTCTCGGTGTGTCTCTCCCAATCTAGTTATCTTATCAACGCCGCTTTACACTTTAATTGCTGGCGATAAACGACCTGTTTGTTGACTCAAAGCTTTGTTATCGTTTTGTGCTTATCTTCCTTCAATGCTTGCAAAATAATGCCCCCCAAAGCTCTAGGGCTGACAATCAATCTCAACATCCCACTCTCACGCTCACTCTCGCTATTTATGCTATTAACCATGTAAAGCGCCCCCTGGCGTACGAAGCTAGCTAGTGCTGGCCAACAGCACAGCACACGCTAGCCAACACTAACTCTATAACAAACTGCGCTACTAACACTCATTGCATGGCTGACTGAATTATTCTATGGCTTATTGGCTTTTAATGTGGCTGGAGCCAGCGAGCGCTGAAGAGCTGAACTTTCTACATTGGCAACATTTTCAACACTTTCATGGCTCAATAAATTTCTATTAGGTGCAGTTCTAGACAAGACTGCCCTGCCGCCTGGACAGGATCTGGTGAAGCTACTGAGCAAGTTGTTGTTGCTGCTGTTGCTGCTTTAGCTACTGTTACGTATTGAGTTTAATTGAAAATCGAAAAATCTGATACGAAATTAATTTCTTTTGCTAAAACAACACACACACGCTGCTAACTTGGCTAGCTACAGAGTTGCCAGCTTTTAAGCTAATACTGTTGCTGTTGTTGCTTTTGGTGTTGGCTTTCCTCTATGCACTTGTCGGTTGCTTGCTTTATTTATGAGTTTGGCCTTTTGCTTGTGTCTATGTGTGCCTGTATGTGTGTTGTGTTGTATGTCCTTCCTCTCGCTATGCTGTCTCTGTGTATCTGTATTGTCTGTGCAACCCTAGAGATAAAGGATAAGGTTGCAATTTGTGCAGTTTAACGCTGGCTTTTGCTTTGGCACAGTCATGCGCTAGCCATTTAATGACATTGTCGTCGCTTTGGCTACCTCCTCGTCGTCGTCGACGTCCTTTCAAGAAGAACGGTCCACTACTAACTAAGAGAGGTTGCGGTGCCCCTTATCCTTACCCCTAGTATAGCCTAAAATGCTGTGTGCAGCCTTACGTAGCAGAGTTTGTCTGAAAGCATAAAACCGACAGTACATGACTTTGGGTGATAAATGGCCGGGTCGTTCAACCGCGTCCAACCCTACGCCTTCAAATTGTAATTTGCGCCCCCAAATCCATGAACTTTACGCCCACTCAAACTTTGTGCAGCCATTGTAAATTATATGCCAGCGCTCTTGGCCTGGCCAAACACAATATTTGTTGGTCACTTTATGATTGAAGCGGCTTACACTGGCTGGCCGGCTGCTGGCTGGCCACATAGCTGCCTTTTTAATAAACTTGTGTGTAGTGCCATCAATTTTCTTTATGGTCGGTTGGATTTTTAGCTTTGACTTTGGAAAATTGCAGTTTTTCCAGTCGTTTAATTGAAAATAGACCAGCGCTCGCACTGGCAGCCATTAACTGACTGAAGCATTTTTTTTGTTGTTGTTTCCTTTACCATGGTTTTATTAACTATTGATTTTTTTATGTTTTTTTTTTTTTTGTTGCCTCTTCTAACCAACTGGATTTTACAATTTTACAGCCAACAACAACAGGAGGGGCTGCAGAGCGTGAGGAGAGCTCAAATACCAACACAAAAGTGCCTAAATCGGTATCCGATAAAAAACGCTTCTTTGAATCTGCCATGGAGGACCAACACAAACCCACACAAAAGACAGGTAAGTGTCGTAACCTTGATAGCTCTAGCTGGCCTGGCTTATATATACTCGATATCTCTATTGGCCTGGCCTCAACTTGACTTGCATAAACTTTGTTCAAAGACGCTAATCAAACCACTTGTAAGTGGTTGCCATGGCTTGCAAACTGCAACTTTGACATGATCTTGGGTTGGGCCAAGCTCAATATCATTGGCTTTTTGCTCAGTGGCCTGTATAATTGGAAAAAAGGGCGTGCAAAGTTTTTGTGGCTAGACCACCCGACCTATTGGTGATGGTGGCCCATTTGCATGCCAAAAGCTGGTAGGGCCAACAAAAGCGTAGTGTTGGCAAGGGCCAAAAGAAAATGCAGTTAGTATAATAATGCACAATTTATGCATGGGAATATCGTAATTTATGACCTTCAATTTGAGATTAAGCCACACTGAATTAATCTTTTTATTGGAGCAGTATTAATTGTGGAGATTTTTTAGATTTTTAAAAAAAACTAAAATAATAATAAATTATGAATTAAAAATAATTCGTTAGGTAACTTTGGAATTGTTCTAAAGAAATTCTTATTCAAAGTTGCTTTAGAAATGAAATGCTTATAAAACAACTAGCTGAATGGGTATAAAAAATTCAGTAAAAATTTTTTTAAACTATTATTATTATTAAGGACATATTCATAATTTGAGCAAATTATAAAAGTAGTCATTCACATAAGTTATTAACATAGGATTTCCAATGATCTCTGTTTCGTGCCATTGCTCGATGTTGGATTTCTTGGTCTCACGGTTGAGCGTCCTGCCTACAGGTCATTTTAGGTCTGCCTCTGGATCGATTGCCTTGTGGGTTTCATTCCAGAACTGCATGCGGTATCTCATCATTATCTTTGCGCAGCGTGCGACCCAACCAACCGTATTTGCGCTTACGAATTTCAATTTCGATTGGTTTTTGTTCGCAAAGTTCCCAAAGGCGCACATTGCCAATGGTTCGGGGCCATTATATACGTAATACGCTTCTAAGACATCGATTAACAAATGTTTGGGACTTCTTGACAATAATACTGGTAATGAACCATAAACAACACCGATTTGAAGACTCATATTTTGGATTTTCGCCGGATATTCGGTTCTCGCCAGAATCTATTTAGTTGTCCAAAGCCAGCTCTTGCTTTACTTTTTTTACAGTCTACATCGTCCAATGCTCCTACGGGTAATGTAACTTGGCCTTCAAGATACTCGAATTTGTCTACGTTTTCAATATGCAAGTTGTCGATAAGGGCGCTTGCATTAGTGGGGTTTACCCGAAATCTTTTAGTTTTTGCGCAGTTGAATTTAAGACGAATTTTAGAGGCTTCTGTGGCGAGTCTCTCTAATTGGGTTCGACGGGAAGAAAATAGAACAACATTATCCGCATATTCAAGATCAAGATTCCAAAAGTATTTAATTCAGCTGCTTCAAATATCAAATCCAGAACGGTGATAAAGAGCAAGGGCGACAGTGTGCATCCTTGCTACACACCGCTTTTGCTATTGCATTCAAAAGGATCGCTTAGTTGTCCGCCGTGCAAAACTCGGCTTGAGGACCCTGTATACGACGCTTTTATGATATTGATAATTTGATCTGGAATCCCTCTAGCTAGAAGTGCTACCTAAAAAAGGTGTCAAACGCTTTCAGAAAATCTATGAAAGCTAAATATAACGTAAAATTGAATTCCTCGGATTGCTCTACGAATTATCGTATAAACGTACAGTGTTTATTAGATCTACACAAGAGGGCGAAAGCTAGCTTGATTTCTACGTAGAACGTTGTTAAGTGGCTCGGAAATGCGGCTTAGTATGATCTTATTGAGGATTTTCATGATGGTTGGCAAGAGAGAAATACCCCTCCAGTTAGAGCATATTTGTCGGAAATGAGGCTTAATATGATCTGATTGAGGATTTCCATGATGGTTTTCAGGATAGAGATACCCCTCCAGTTAGAGCATATTTGTCGGTTTCCCTTTTTCGGAATCTTGATACATTTTCAGAAGTCCAAACAGCTGTTTGGAAGCTCCGGGATCGGAATTAACTTTTGTGCCATCATGCATTCGCTTGGAAGCATTCAACGGCCATTTTATCTGCTCCCGGAGCTTTGCTTTATTTCAGGGTGTTAATTGCGCTCTCAATTTCCTGTGGTGTTGGAGGGTTAGTTTTTATTTGCATGTTTACATCATATCTCCTTCGGATTGGGAAATTCTCATTGGAGCTATTGTAGGAATTTAGTGTTGCGTCGAAGTAACTCTTCCAAACTTTCAACTGTTCATTCTGAGCAGTAACCATGTTGCCACTTTCGCCTTCTATAGGTCAAATCGTTGCAACGTGCATCCTACCTCCAATAGTTTTTGCCAGACTATGGCACTTTTTAAACTAAGAGTCATCGATATTCCTTATCGGTTGCCCTTTGCAACCTTTTTATTTTAAGGTACTGGGTAAAATATTGTTTAGTATCATCATCACCATCCTTTATCTACCACTGTATCATACGGCATATTATTATATTAGGAATTTCAACTTAATTTTCAGCCAGACCTTTTAGCCTTTAACACTGTTTAGCAACTTTAAAAAGCTTAGCTAAATTACTTTTAATATTGTATATAAAATGCTGTATCCTGTAGGTCAATTTATAACTGTCTCTGAAAATATCCGCTCTTTTTTTTTGAAAAATTGCAAATTTCCTTTACTTAAACTGGCCAATACACAAGCATAAATAAAAAAATGATGTCCTTTACAAATCTTATTTTGTATTTTTTTATTTTGCAGATAAAGTTTTTTCATTCCTGTCAAAGGATGAAGTCGAAAAGTTGAAACAGGAAGAGGAAAAGAAAATTGCAACATTGCGTCGTGATAAGAAATCCAGATTAGTGGATGCGGCCAATGACAACATTGACAAGGACGACGATGCGGACGATGTCGATAACCAGCATAAAGCAACAGCTGCAGCGGACAGCGATGACGATAACGAAGATGATAATAATTCAGATGACGATAACGATGATGCCGTTGATAATGTGATGTTGCGCAGCGCCGACTTGGCTGACTCAGATGATGCGGAGGACATAAGGTGAGTGCCATTGATTACGCTCTTTGTCTCTTGGTTTTGGTTTACTATTATTATTATTATTAGTATTATTATTGGTGCTTGCGTTTTTAGCGCTTTTTATGTTTAAATTTAAATGCACACACACAAGAAACACACCAATACCATAACAACTAGTAGAGTTGTGTAACCAATAATCACAACAAAAGCACTTTGCAACACTGTCTCACACACACATTCACAATTCTAAATACACACACAGTTGTTAACACGGTGTCTGTGCATATTGCTTAACTTGTTTATGTTTATCTTATTATTATAATTATTATTATTATTGTCATATTTTTGTTAGGAAACATTTTCTAGCTGCATTTTGGTTTGGTTTTTGGTGCAGGTGCAAAATGTTTTGCTTTAAATTGTTGTTGCTGCTGCTGCTTCTTAGAAACAATATAAACACACTCAAACACACACACACATGCTTGTAACACTTCACATAGCCCACCCATACATATACACTTACATAGCATAATTTCTTTTATTCCTCGCACCCCCCCTGCAACTGACAGGCAACTTACGGAGTTGCTCATCATCATTGAAACTTAGTTTATTATTAAATATTGCTAAGCGGTCTTTTTATAGAGTAAGTATCACTCCAAAGCACACTCTAAACAACTTAATAAAAATATAAACATAGTTCTGTTCCAAATATATATATGCATACAGGGTGTTTGGCAAAGCGTGTCTGAACTTTATATATTCATAAGCGCAGTTTTGTAAACAAGCGTAAATAAGCTAAATAGATCTCGTTATTTTTCAAGATACTATTTTTTTTACCGATGACTGAATATTTTTTTATTTTTAAAGATAGGTAAAGGGTGATTCATTAAGACCTTTTTTTAATGATTTGGCGAATGCCGATTTCAAAAGAATGACGGGATCTTTATTTATGATTTCGAAAGGATATTTTATGGCATTTATTTTTTAAAAATAATCTCGTTCAAATGTTGGCCGCAATTGTGTTTTAAATGGTCCATCCTGAAGGTCCAATTTTCCATGACTCGTTCAAGCATTTCCACTAGTATCGTTGCTGGTTTGTCCACGTAAACTTTTGACTTTACGTAACCCCTAAGACAAAAAGACGAGCGGTGTGATATCGCACGATCTTGGCGGCCAAGGTACCGATCCCGTACGTGCAATTAATCGCTCACCAAATTGACCTCGCAATTGAGCCATTGTTTCATTGGCAATGTGGACCGGAGCGTCATCCTGTTGGAACCAAATGTCGTCGAGATCACGGGCAACAATTTCAGGCAGCAAAAAGTCCGTTACCATGGGCCGATAGCGTGCGGCATTGATGGCAACGTTCACACCTTGCCCATTTTTAAAAAAATACGGACCAATGATTCCACCAACCCACAGACCGCACCAAACCGTTGTTTTTCTTGGATGTAATGGCAGCTGGTGAACCTCTTTGGGTTGATCTTCTACCCAAATACGGCAATTTTGCTTATTCACGAAGCCGTGGAGCCAAAAGTGGGCCTCATCACTGAACCAAATTTTGGTCGAAAAAAACGGATTTTCGCCGATCTTACCAAGAGCCCATTCACTAAAACGGCAACGTGCAGGAAGGTCATTCGGCTTCAATTCTTGACTGAGTTGAATTTTGTATGCTTTCAAGACGAGATCCAAATGTAAAATGCGTCAGGTGGTTGAATACGAAAGGCCAAGTTGTTGTGATCGGCGCCAAATCGATTACTCGCGGTCATCGTGAACACTGTCAGCTACCGCCGCTATATTCTCTTCACTACGTGTTGGATGTGGTCGATTTGGTCGTGTATCATCAAATAATGAATACTGGGTTTCAAATTTGGTGATGGTGTTACAAATTGTGGGTTCGGTGGGTCGATTATGTTGACCATAAGTCGATCTCAGCGCACGAAAAACATTCTGATTTTCGTAGTACAAAAACGTTGTTCGGGTGTTAGTCTTTCCGTGATGACTTGCCAATGAATACTGAACAACTTTGACAGCTGTCATGCATCACGCGTGATCCACTCGATAATCCCTATCAAAAAAAAGGTCTTAATGAATCACCCTTTATATAAATAATTTTTTATTTTAATAAAAGATCCGACTTCAGAGATACCAAAAAAATTAGGATAACCGTAACATTTTGATTCTGAAAGAACCTTAAAATACAACACTGTTTGAGGTTATGCCAGAACGCTGACGTGCTAAAGATTTTTGTATCTTTGGTTCGCATTCAGCGATTCTAAAAACTGTTGTCTGTTTTCCATATCCAACTTTTTTTTTATTTTATTTGGCTGTCCAACGACGTCACCTGATAAAAATTTAAGCTACTTCAGAAGTACCAGCGCAGTTTGTTATGGCTGATACCTTTGATGCTATCAAAGTTCAGACACAGCTGTTGAAAGACCCTGTATAACTAACACGTACAACTAGATATGAACTACATAAAACTAAGCCCTAAGCTGTTTAAGTTTACTTAGCACTTAAGTCTTGTCTGCCCCATAAATCGGCATATGAAAGTTTACAGGCCTTTAAGGCGTTTTGTTTCTTGAATGCTGCCCTGTTATGGCTGCCATGTGAGTTCATCATAATTTTTATTTTTATATTTTTTTCATTTTTTCTTGTATAATTTATTATTGCTCGTTCTCTCACGAAATCAGCTTTAATATGCACTCTTTATGCATTAGCTTCGTGCTCTTACGTTTATTTGCCTATAAATATTGTGCGTGAGTTTTTATTTTGACTGCTGCCAAGTTAAGGGAATCGACATAAAAATTTAAATATTTTAGCGATTCGTTACTTAATTATGCCCTGCCCCTACCTACCTGTTATCCCTACCCTGGTATGTGCAGCCCCTGTCGGCCCTGGGCTGCTTATTAACATTCTGCATTTTGTCTGCTCCATGGACAGAGCTGGCTCGTTGACTGGCGCACTTGAATTCCCCAGGGCACAATGCCAGCTGTTTATACAATTGGATAACTTCATTTGAGCATTTCACAAAATTCGTTTTGTTTGTAGGCGGCGCGTTGAGTTTGGAGCTTGGAGTTCCTTTCGGGGGCGTTTATAAACCCACGCAAAAAAATTTGTAGGTATATATAGCTACGAGTGTATGCATAATTTAGTAACAGGACAGGCATTGAAATTTATTTTGGCATTATTTCGTGAAATTTTTGCGAATTGATTCACTATTAGGACACAGCATGATATGTATGTTAAAAAAAGGGTTTGTTGACTAGATTGTTTCGTTGAAGAGCAATTGGTCAGGCGTGACTCACGAATGCCAAATGTTTTTTGATTAAACTACGAATGAAATGTGGAAATTTTTTAGACAAACTAACGCTGTTTTTTGTAACGAAGACATAAGTTAAAAACAAGTAATCGATAACAATAAATCTAACCTAAGCGTTGTACTTAAAGTTGTCTGTTTATCGAGTTGGTCTAAAAGTACTATATTGTGTGCTTTTACGACAAATCCAAAGGTCTTCATTTTGCGATAATCATAAAAATATGGAAAATAAACGATAACTACAGAGGGGATTCTTGCAACAGCATTGTTTATTTTTTAATCCTAGGTTGTGTTAGGTTAGGGCGGCAGTTGGGATTGACGTCCTAACTCACTTAGGCCAAGGATAGGCCCGTTACGATACCGCTAGAGTGAGCTAATTCACCACTCTTCCCGACTTGAGAGGTCCCCTATAATAGGTGAGGAAGCCATCCGGCTGCCTGAATAAACCTTAAAAGGGATTTTGGACTCTGTTCAGAGAGCTGAGATAAATCGTCAAGAAAGTGTGACTTTAGGAACCTAAATCTGTCACTGCCCAGTCCATAACAGTGGCTCCTCCTCATCGCCACAGGTTATACAGAAGTCAAGGTGGGGAGCATTTAATCTGGATGTGTGGTTTCACACCAACCAGTGTCCTGTGGTGGAACGGATAACAGATGAGATGAGCTCTATTCAGACAAAAAAGTTTTTTGATTCTTTTGCCAGGTTTGTTGGTTTGTAGGCTCTCCTTGTCTTGAAGGAGAATGCTGGTAGTTCCTTGTCTAGCCAGTTCATCCGCAATAACATACAGTTTCGCTTAAAGTCCCTATGTCCTGGGACCCATATGAGGTGAATTGAAAGCTGCTCATTCATCTCCCCTAGAGACAAGCGGCAGTTATTCACTGACTCCATACACGAAGTCATCGAAACTAGGGACTTAATAGCCGCTTGGCTGTCCGAATTGATACAAATGTGGTTATTTCGAACTTGTAGGTTTCTTATTGTTAATAAAGCCTCCCGGACTGCAGTGACTTCTGCCTGAAAAACACTGCAGTGGTCCGGGAGTCGAAAAGCAGTTCTAATGTTGAGGTGCTCAAGGTTGACGCCTCCGCCTACACGGTCGTCTAGCTTGGAACCGTCCGTGTATACCTTTATCGAGCCCATTTTAATCCTAAATTGTATAAAAAACTTTTTGAAAGCCCTGGTATACTATTAGTAGTATAACTCCAAAAATCTCATTTCAATATACTTTTTATTTTGGTATGATCATAGACTGTCGTTATAACGTATAAAACGAAACTCAGGGCATCATGTCAGCTGTTAAATTTATGTAAAAACCTTTTTCTTTTAATTTTAAGAACAAAGGACCTTTCTTTAAATCATCGATAGTCATTAAGCCTTTGTTCAGCACACACTATACTCCAAAATGGCCTTCAAAACGATTAAAACTAATCACTCGCTCGTTTGCATTCTAACATGGCGCAATGTACTTTTATACATATTGCCTAATCGATTTTATAATCACACTTGACTCACCATTTCGAAAATTTTGCTTTTAAGGAAATACTTTGTTTAACAAAACGTTTGCATAACAAAAACTTAAATTGTCAACAAAACGAGTTGTTAATCTCTATTTAGTTTTAGTTTAACCTGACCTCAAAAGGTGAATCACAATTCGTGACGTCTTAAGCACAACTTTTCAATGTTGTTTGCATGCAAATTTTTAGATTAATTGAAATATAATAAAAACTTTGCGGTGCCAAAATTAGAAACTGCTTTAAAACGACTTATAATTGATTTCTTGAATTAATTGCTAGAGCATTAGGGTAGAAGATCCCATTAAGCAGTCTGTCAACAGCAGTAAGATTAGAATCAAACGTCAGGGTTGTTGGCTTTAAAGTGTTTTGGGGTTTTTGTTAGATGCGAAATTAATATACTTTTTAAAGTCTACCTATATTCTGTTGTAAGGAAGTACTTCAAAAAATTCGAAAGGATACAAGCCTGTAGGTCTCACTTGGTTGGTAGGTATTAGTTATTATGGTAGTCTTATATATTATGTTATAAGTATCTATTATACTACTTGTAAGCTCTCTAAGCTCCTCAGTCAGTTCTATTCCTGCAACAACCAGTTGGCATGGACATCGAAATTCAAATGCTGCCAAAGAGGATTATCCTCTTTCACAGAACCTACTCGTGTTTGGAATCACGATGCTCACGATTATGCATACTCTAGGAACATATCTTAGATCGAAATGTCTTCGTATGAAAAAAACGAAAAAGCCCAAAAATTAAAAGATTTCGACCAATCGGTAATATGGGGGATAGTAGACCTGATTAAGTTTATATATAAATATTAAAGAATTATATTATAAAAACTTGTTTCCCATGGATTAATAAGGACTCTAAGTCCAAAATTGGCTTTCTATACCATTTATCATATAAAAGATATATAGTAAGTGTTTCAAAGTAGAGGTAGACCAACAAATCTCTATCAACTTCTTTACTTCCCGTCATCATACCCTCACGCTGACGTCATCTTTGTGCAACATGCATTTTCAATTTGCGCAAAGTAAATATACCCATATACCCCACTTAAGATCAAGGCTACAACAAACATTATTTAGTCCAAATTTGCAGTTGTTAAAAAACCAGCTGCTTCTTAAACTAGAGTATCTAATGACTGCTACTTTTGAGCTACACACTTATCCTTAAGGTTCTTTGAGTGAATTCTGTGAAAAAAAATTAAAAACACCAAAGCGCGTTATGTGAACAAATGCGTTTTTAACAGTGGGTTGCTTTGCTGCCACATCGCTGGCATGTAATTATAATTAGCGCTTTTTGTGCTGCCACACGCGTTGAGTTGCCACTTGAAGTTGCATGCAACACGTAGCAACCGCAGAGCGCAGTGTAAAAGTTCACCGCAAGCGTCAGCTTGTTGTTATGTCAAAAAGCAACGTGCTCACGACTCTTGACAAACAAACAAACCGATGTTGTTTGGTATACGAGGGGTGTCTTTAAAATTATCGGATTGTTAGGGAAGAGTCATGGGCTTTATGGTATATGGAAGTATTTTATCGTCTTTAAATTTTACAGGCACTTATTTTTTATGCAATGGTGCTTTGATATCGTAGGTTTAAAAATCTGCCATACCAGTGGCGGTCACCCTTTTGACCATCCTCTAGGAATCGCTGCCACATGGCTAGATTTTCAGAGAAAAAAGTCTTCGTATTTACGTAGTTCGACAGCGAATAAATTCCATTTCTATGCGTATTGCGAATTGGGCTCATATTCATCTTCACTCCTGTCACATTTTTAAAAGATCAGCCGCCATTTAATTTAAAGTGCTTCGCTGTCAATCAGTTTTTCTTTTTTGGTACTACCATATGATCGATTGCTATTGTTTTAAATTATTTCCTTATATTTTTGGGTGATTGCTATATTATCCCTTTTCGAACGTTAACAAATCCACTCGATCAACTTTAGATGTTGGGAAAACAACGGTTTTGAGGAAAATCTTTACGTAGTACATTCTGGGTGACGTCCACCACGCTTTTTAAAGAGTCTGAGCTTCAAAGTTTCCTTTCATGAAACCATCCTTTGCGAAAGTCATAATTTTTGTCCACGTAATAATTTCTGCCGAGGGGTTTTCAAGCAACCATTAACAAAACGCTCTGAATGTGTTTCATTCATTCTCCTTACATAACCGTCAAAGCGAACCCGGTCACACAAAATAGCCAAGACCGGAAACATAAAAGACAACCCTCGAGGTTAAATATAGCCAAATATGGAGTGAGAATAGGACCCTCCCGTAGCTCCAAAAATTTGTCTACTGGGTTAGTGCAGCCCTGTAAGCCAGACAGTTAGGCAGAATAACAGAACAACCAACAACAACAACCACAACAGCAACAACAACAACAATGAACAGCTGCGTGCCTCATGCAGTGCTCTAGTTGTTGACTCTAACAACATTATATAATGAGCAACAACAAAGTAATTTAATACAATTTTGCCCCAAGTTGTGTTGCCAAACAGGAAAACATTATAAAAAAATGGCGGACGTAAAGTCGGGCGCGGACGACTTTAGGATACCCTGTACCACTAGCTTGTAATAAAGTCCGATTTCTTCACAAAAAACCAAATACAGAAGAATTTTTAAGCAAACATTTTTTTTTTGACCGATCGTTCCTATGGGAGCTATATGCTATAGTCAGCCGATTTCAATAAAATTTGACACAGTGCTTAAATACCTTAAAACAGATATGAATGCCAAATTTATTTCAAATATCTTTACAAACAAACAAAACACATCGAATTTTGTATAAAACGTGTTTTTGGACCGATTGGTCCTATGGGAGCTATATGATCTAGTCAAACGATTTGGATTAAATTTGGTACAGTGCTTAGGAACTATAAAACACTCACGAATGTCAAATTTGGTCCCAATATCTTAACAAACAAACGAAACACAGCAAATTTTGTTAAAAAATCGATTTTTGGAAGATCGGACCTATGGGAGCTATATGATATAGTCAACCGATTTTGTTCAAATTTGGCGCATTGCTTAAATGGTCTAAAAATTTCCAAACGCCAAATCTGGTTAGGATATCTTTATTAAACAACGAAATATAGCGAATTTTTCTTTAAAAAAGTTATTTTGGCCGATCGGTCCTATGGGAGCTATATGATATAGTCAAGCGATTTCGATCAAATTTGGTACAGTGATTGGGAACTATAAAAAACTTTCGAATACCAAATTTCGTTACGATATCTTCATAAACAAATAAATTATTCATCTAAAACGCTTTTTTTTTGTCGAGGTCGTCTCAAACACCCCCATGGGAGCTATATAATTTATCCCCGATATCAAAAAAATAAATAAACTTGCCTCCTATGGAATAATATGGGATCTAATGTGAAAGTTTGGTAACTCTAGCTCTTACCATCTCTGAGATCTAGGCGTTCACACGGACGGACAGACGGACAGACGGACATGGGTATATCGACTTCTCTATTCACCCTGATCATATATTAGGTAACTTTGGGGTGTCTCCGACGTCTCCTTCTATATGTTACATACATTTTCGGCTTGCACAAACTTAATATACCCTTGGACCATACGGTACAGGGTATAAAAAGGAGAGAGAGAGAGCCAACCGAGCGGCAACAAAAACAACATTATCAACAACAACAAAAATAAGAATATTGTGGACAAGTAGCAATGGCGGTTTTCTGACTGTGACAAGGATGACAAAACCAGATATTGCACGGAAGGGGGGAGGGAAGAGAAAGAAAAAAAAAGGAATGGCTGCACACAGTGTAGCAACAACAACAACAACAAACCGCAGATATTTAAAGCAGGCAACTGGCTGTTTGTTGTTGTCGTTGCCAGCATAGCCACACTGGCGGTCAAAAGTTTTCGTACCAAAAAAGCCATGACGCATTTAGACAACTAGGTTAAGGATTGTTTGTTGCAGAACGATTTGAGTTGGTGGCCTTAAAGTCTACCAAGTGAACCCTTGGACGCTCGTTTTGGAGCCCGTCTTGATCGCCGATTAAAGGTTTTTAGCCAAACAGAGCTACTAAGCTATTTACTTAGTTGGAAAAACTATTTTATGCCATTTTTTGCTTTTATCAGCAATGAATGGGTCCAATGCTTTCGAATAATATTAGCTTTGCCCCAAAAAAAAAAGTATTGGAACATATATTTGTGGTCAACGTTGGCAGAGAGTCCTGCTTTAAAGTTTTTTGGATATCTCTTACTATGCTTCTCTTGTTTCTTGAATTTAGGTTTGATGTGATTGATCCAAGTTGTTGTCTATTATGTAATTACGAACTGCTCAAAATCTCATCTCTATTGCGATTTCTTCTTCTTCTTAAGTGGCCTCAGCAGCTCTCGCCAGGCGCCTCTGCTTTGCGTGTGCCTTCTCCAATTAGAAATACCAAGAGATGGATAGGTTCTCGTCCACTTGATCTTTCCATCGGAGTCGTGATCGTCCCCTTCGTCGGCTTTCGCTTCGAATACCGTTTTCGCTGGAGCATCGTTATCCATACGTACGTCATGCCCGAGCTAGCGCAGACGTCGTATTTGATGCGCTGGACAACATCTATGTCGTCGTAGAGCTCGTTCAGTTCGTGGTTCATCCGTATGCGAATCGAACCGGACCGAAGATTTTACGAAGAATCTTCTCTCAAACACCCCAAGAGCAGATGCATCTGTCCGTGACACAACCCATGCATCGCTCTATTGAAATCACCATCGCTAAAAAAATATCTCAAAGTCTAAACGACCTCTGATTGGGAACAATAATTGAACCTCACCCCCAAGAGCAGATGCATCTGTCCGTGACACAACCCATGCATCGCTCTATTGAAATTTACCATCGCTATTTTTTTTGTTTTGCGTGAGTCGCTATATTCTTTCATCGATAGTTCGTGAGCATTCTGAGGTGGTTAGTCTTGGCCGGTACTTCTCTTTTTAGAGCTCTTCGTGTTATACAATTTATGGACCGAATAATCATCCATCATTTGACGATGTCAGACCGCCAACCAAAATATGAACAGAAGATCGAAAGAAAATATTGCTATTGTAGAGGCCAGTGTAGAAATCGATGTCGAAAAGTTCGGATTTTGACAGGATGGCGCTACGTGCCATACGGCGACCGCAACCATTTACTGAAAAATCCATTCGGTAAGAAGGCTTTTTCATGAAAAGGCCCCACCAACTAGCCGCAGCGATCGTTCGATTTGGTCCCTTTATTATTTTTCTTATCTTTTCAAGGATACAACAGGATGCGCTTCGTAAATAGTAGTCGTGGTGTTTACATGCCAGAGATCTATTTTAAATATTAAATGATGAAACCAAATTTGGGGTTTGAAATCCAGACGCGCTTAAAAAACACCCTTTAAAAGTAAGCTAATAATTAACAAATGTATTAGGTTAGGTTAGGTTAGGTTAGGGCGGCAGTTGGGACCGACATCCCAACTCACTTAGGCCAAGGATAGTCCCTTTGTGATACCGCTAGTGAGCCAATTCACCAGCATTTCCCCACTTGATGGGTCCCCTACGAAAGTTGAGGAAGCCATCCGGCTGCCCGAATGAACCTTAAAAGGCATTTTGGACTCTGTTCAGAGATCCGAGATAGATCGTTTAGAAAATATGACTGTAGGAACCTAAATCTTTTTCTGCCCAGTCCTGGGCAGTGACAGAAAAAGTGTTCCACCGTCTCTAGCTCCTCTTCATCGCCACAGCTTCTACAGAAGTCGTGGTGGGGAGCATTCAAACGGGCTAACAAATGTATTAAGAAATGAAACACTTTTTTAGTTGTCAACCGATTTTGATAAAGTTGGTATAGTGCTCTAAAAAACTTCCTGACTGCTAGGCGTTCATAATGGGCTTTATTACGACTAAGTACTCAAAAGACGAATTTTTTTGAAAAACTCGAAAATTGTTTCGAATTTTGAAGTATCAATTCAAGACTGAACGATCTAGTCTAGTTCCACAACAAAGGAAACTAAGCCGGAACTAAGCAAACAGTTCTTGGAGAATTTGGTTACACGTTAGTGGCAGTGAAGTCGTTTCCTTATAGAAAATTCAGTCTTAGGGCTCTTACTGTGTTTAACCACAAATGCCGTATCGATTATTCAAGTGTTTGCAAACTTTTGCTCTCTAGTGTATGCATATATACATGTTTATATGTGTGTGCTAAACGTATCATGAAGGCTATGAAAATATTATGTCTAACAACAAATTTGACCAAAACACTTACATATCATTACGTTTGGCGTCGCAGTTGCTGCTGGCGTCGCTGCCGCCGTATGTTGTTATGTCAGCCAGCTATTTGATGACCTTGACAACAGTCAAGTCGGTCGGGGTTTGAAGTAATTGTTTACCGCCAAGACAGACTCGGGGACTGTGTCCTAATCCTGTGATAGATACCATCTAAATATTAGCACATTAATTCTGATATCAAATCATTATTTTTTTTGTGCATGACTTCATATGCCCAAAGAAATCTTGGCGCGACTTTGATTAAAATCTTGTAAATTAAAAAAAAAAAAGCAGCGGAATAAAATAAAATAAAAGATGGCTACAAGTTTTGAAGAGCCTGGTCGCTTGTAACCTTGAAACAAATAAATTTGGCGCAGTTTGCGCCAACTTTGGAGTGCTTTTTGCGAAGAAGAAGAAAAGCAGCAACAGCAAACTTGACAATTTTACATAAATTTAAGATAAATTTAAATCTGTGTTATTATGTTGTGCTACAACCTTGGAATTACAGCGTTTATATCTATGTAGTATATTGCCAAAAAGTATTCAAAAACAAAATAAACTAGCCAATTGATTAACCTTGTAACTAATTTCTACAAGGAATTAACAGCCAACTTTTTTTTTTGTTTGGCATAAATTTTTTTGTGTAGGGCCACAAAATCAAAATAAATTGCAAAAATTCATATAAATTGGCAGCGCAAAGTTCTGAAAACTATTTGTATTTATATTTAAATTAAAACTAGTCTCAAACTATTAAACTATGTAGCCGGCTACAAAGGCTTGAGCGGCTTTAGTTCCAGCAACTGGTCAGATCCGTGTTTATATACATAAATACTAGTTGGCTTCCGTGACGTCTGTCGGCGAGCCAGAGAGAGAGAGAGCGAGAGGGTGAGAAAAGCCTAGACAAAGATAGTTGTAGATTTGTCGGCAAAACGCAATCAAATTCTTAGCCATGCATTAATCGGCTAATTTATAGGTTAATAATTTATGAAATATTTGTCTATGGTTTGCCGACAATCGGTAATAAGATGGGTCTATCGATGACGTTGACTGCTTCACTCTCGTTTTCAATTGGTTGGCGCATTGCTTGACCTTGAAAAGACTTCAGTTCCCGCGTAACAATTGGTCAGCTGATGTAGCCGCAGCTTTAGTTTTAACTTAAAAATCTCTTAAAACCTTTAAGAGTTTTTGTATACACTATATTGAGAGGGTCGGCAATGCTAAAGATTTGTGTAGAGTATGTCATAGTGCGCTGAGATATCGAATGGGAACGATTTTTTTTTCGAATGAATTTGACATTATTTCGTATTATTTCGTAGGATTCCGCTGTGGACACCAAAGCAAATCTTTAAAGCTCGAAAATATATTGGTTTTCGTTTAGCAGGAAAGTATTAGGAATAGTGATTTTTATAATTACATCGGGTGATCAGTTCGAAATGGGTATCGATATCAAAATGTATTCGAGCTAGACACAAAGTGTTATCAAAAGATACCCAGCTTGTTCCCCTCAAAAGATTATGATTTCTAATAGCAAAACTTAGTCCAAAGATATGCATTAAGAATTGTTCAGATCGGCTAACATAACCAAAATATATGGGCATTTATGTAATGACATATCTAAGCAAAATGGAACTCATGTGAGCCTAATGAACAGAAACTGTTGACCATTTTTGAGTGGGTCCAAACAGCTCGAAGTTTCAAAAAACAAAACTTTGCACTGAGAAATATTGCACAAATTTTTAACTCCAAAATATGCTTACAAATGTTGACTTCTAAAAAAAATCCACAATTGTTCAACTCACAAACTTTAAGCTCTTAAAATCTATCACAAATTTTGAATTCTAAAAAATTCAAAAATTTTTCACTTTAAAAAAAATTCACAAATTTTGAGCTCCAAAAGTTCAAATTTGCATAAAAAAAAAAAACAAAAATTTGAGAAAAAAATTCGAAAATTTTTTAGCCTTTTCTGTTTCTTATTTCTAATATTATAACAAATTATTAACTATAAAAGAATTCAAAAATTTTCTAAATAAATTCAAGAATTTTATAAAGCGAAAAAATTCAAGAATTTTCGTACGCCAATTTGCTATTTATTATTTCTTGACATTATAACAAATTTTGGAATCCAAATGGATTCATAAATTTTGAACTCTAAAAAAATTCATAAATTTTCTAAATAAATTCATGAATTTTATGTTGAGAAAAATTCAAAAAAACAAGAATCTTACTTTGAGAAAAAATTTCAAAATTTTCATACGCCAATTGTTATTTATAACATTTTAGAAAATTTTTAAATTAAATTTCATAAATTATAAACACTAAAAAATTTACAAATCTTCGAAATAAATTAAAAAATTTTATAAAGTGAAAAAATTCAATTTGCTATTTATTATTTATTAACATTATAACAAATTTTGAAATCCAAATGAATTCATAATTTTGGAACTATAAAAAAATTTATAAATTTTCTAAATAAAATGAGAATTTTGTGTTGAGAAAAAAATTCAAAAAATCAAGAATTTTACTTTGGAAAAAAGTTTAAAAATTTTCATACGCCAATTTGTTATTTATAATATTTTAGAAAATTTTGAAATTTATATTTCATGACTTTTAAGCACTAAAAAATTCACAAATTTTCGAAATAAATTGAAGAATTTTATATTGAGAAAAAAATTCAAGAATTTTCGTACGCCAATTTGCTATTTCTTATTTTTATACCCTGTACCGTATGGTACCAAGGGTATATTAAGTTTGTGCAAGCCGAAAATGTATGTAACATTTAGAAGGAGACGTCGGAGACACTCCAAAGTTACCTAAAATATGATCAGGGTGAATAGAGAAGTCGATATACCCATGTCCGTCTGTCCGTCCGTGTGAACGCCTAGATCTCAGAGATGGTAAGAGCTAGAGTTACCAAACTTTCACATTAGATCCCATATTATTCCATAGGAGGCAAGTTTATTTTATTTTTTTGATATCGGGGATAAATTATATAGCTCCCATGGGGGTGTTTGAAACGACCTTGACAAAAAAAAAACGTTTTAGATGAATAATTCGTTTGTTTATGAAGATACCGTATCCAAATTTGGTATTCGAAAGTTTTTTATAGTTCCCAATCACTGTACCAAATTTGATCGAAATCGGTTGACTATATCATATAGCTCCCATAGGACCGATCGGCCAAAATAACTTTTTTAAAGAATATATTTCGTTTTTTAATAAAGACGTCGTAACCAGATTTGGAGTTTGGAAATTTTTAAGACCACTTAAGCAATGTGCCAAATTTTAACAAAATCGGTTGACTATATCATATAGCTCTCATAGGTCCGATCTTCCAAAAAATCAATTTTTTAACAAAATTTGTTGTGTTTCGTTTGTTTGTTAAGATATTGCGACCAAATTTGACATTCGTGAGTATTTTATAGTTCCTAAGCACTGTATCAAATTTAATCCAAATCGTTTGACTAGATCATATAGCTCCCATAGGACCAATCGGTCCAAAAACCAGTTTTTTATACAAAAATCGATGTGTTTTGTTTGTTTGTAAAGATATTTGAAATAAATTTGGCATTCATATCTTTTTTAAGGTATTTAAGCACTGTGTCAAATTTTATTGAAATCGGTTGACTATATCATATAGCTCCCATAGGAACGATCGGTCAAAAAAAAATTTTGCTTAAAAATTCTTCTGTTTTTGGTTTTTTGTGAAGAAATCGGACTTTATTACAAGCAAGTGGTACAGGGTATCCTAAAGTCATCCGCGCCCGACTTTACGTCCGCCATTTTTTAACATTAATTTTTAAAAGAATTCATAAATTTTAAACAAACCCATAAATTTTCTAGTTCTAACTCAAGAATTTTACGTTGAGAAAAATACTCAAAAATTTCCATACACCAATTTGCTATTTATTATTATTAACATTATAACAAATTTTGAAATCTAAAAGAATTCAAAAACTTGGAAACCTAAAAATTTTGAGCTCTAAATACATTCACAAATTTTCTAAAAAGAAAATTCAAGAATTTTACACCGAGAAAAATATTTTAAATAAATTTAAGAATTCTATATTGAGAAAAAAATTCAAGAATTTTCGTACGCCAATTTGCTATTTCTTATTTTTTAATATTAAAAGCCAAGTTCTCATTTCAAAAGGTTTTTTTTTTAAATACGAATTTTTTGTTTTGAAGTTTAGAATGACTTGGTTGTAGATAGTTTTCGAGACAGAAATTCCTAATATAAAAATGTTTAAAATTATTTAAAGAAATACTCTCAAAATGAATTTCATACTCATTGTAAGAAAATTGCGAAAATCTGTGAATGAAATCGAAAAATTTTTAAGTGAAATTAGAGTGAATAGACCCAGAAGCTCCCAAGATAACTTCTTTATAACA
The DNA here is from genome assembly GCA_037043745.1 of Chymomyza amoena. Lineage (NCBI taxonomy): Eukaryota > Metazoa > Arthropoda > Insecta > Diptera > Drosophilidae > Chymomyza > Chymomyza amoena. Next base: position 160,629 of record JBAMAX010002515.1, read on the forward strand.
ATATTTTTATAATAAAATTGAACTAAATAAGTAAGGTTGCCAACAAATTTACTTCTTAAAGCTTTACAAAAGTCTGTAATATTTTTCAAACCTTAAATTACGTTCCACACAGATTAGGTAACCTTTGCTATGCTGTCAATATATTTCTTGAGAAAGACTTATACCGGGATTCTTCAAATTCAGTTGAGAAAGACCGTGTTATCTATAACATATTCCAACCTATTTCGCTTTTTTCCATGGTGCCAAGTTAATTGTATTCCAACAAATATTCCTTCAAAAACTTTACATTTTTGTTTCTAAAGACTAAGTTCTAAGTGAAGTTAAATTCCATTAAGATCGGCTTCAAAAATCAAATATTTTAAATAGACTTAAATGCTTTAAATTTGTACACACCTTTATGGCCTGCAGTGAATCCCATTGTCGGCTAGCGTCCCAGCTGATTGATTTTTTTTTTTTTACATATTATGTTTGTGGTAGTTTCTTCTTTGGGTTTGTATCTTATTTATTTTGTATTTTTTTTTTTTTGTGCTTTTTTCTGTGATTTTATGCAGATGAAAATATTTATGTTTTGTTGATTGCGCATAAATTAATTTATATTTTATGGCGTTGGCGCTATGTCCACAAATGGACCGCACTGTCGTTGACGTCGCCGCAGTCGGCGTCGCTGTCGTCGGCATGCAAATGTGCAGATACATTTGTATCTTTGGCTAACTGTGTGTATGTACATATGTATATAGTATATGTGCTTTTGATATAAAAGCATAATTTGACCTTAAGCCAAAATGAGGGCGTTAATGATGCTTTTTGTTTTTTTTTTTCGTCGTATTTGTTTTCGCTGCTTTTTATTTAACAAAATGTTTTCCAGTTTTTTGTTTTGTTTTGTTTAGTTTAGTTTGTTGCTTTTGGCGCATAAATTTTAATTAAATTTTTGGGGAAAACCCAGCCAGTTGAGCTGTTGTCGTCGTCGTCGTCGCCGCATCGAAAACCAAAAACCAAAATACCATTTAAAATGCGGCAGAAATAGTTTTCTTTAGAAAAATTATACAAAAACACAAACCTTTGCACCAAAACTCACCTAATTCTACAAGAACAAATTTCTGTTTCTGCTTCTTACCCAATTTTTTTGCAGGAATCCACTTGAAGAAATTGAAGCAGTATTTAGAAGCTAAAACTTAAACTAAATTAAGATACACTCTAACTCACATACACACACAACGACACAGTAGACCAGACTGTGACACTTTTGTATGCCTAAGTTACACTTTCTTACTCTTTAAAACAACTTTAAACTTTATACTATGTATTATCTTAAATTTAAGCTCTTAAAACTAAACGAGAAATTGACTATAATGCCAAGCGCCTGTTACCAAGCCAGTGCAAGCAAAAAAAAATATTCAACCAACTAACTAATAACTTAAACTTAAAAAGAAATTACCAACTTTTTTATATGCAAGTTTTTTATACTACAAAACATACCTTTAAAATGTCAACCAGCATAATGACTACTATTTAATATACATACTTACTATATACTGCAACAACCACTTGATAAACTTAAGAGTTAATGCCAACGCCTGCTTTATATGCATTATACCATTAGCCTAATTATTTCTCTTTTCAAAAACAAAAAAAAAACCGTTTCAACTTTTGGTCTAAAACAAAACTAGCTTCTACTCCCACGCCCACGCCTTCGACTCCCTCTCCTCCTCCAACTCATTGTATGGAACGTCGCCATTGCCGCCGCCTGCAATAGCAGCACTTGAAATTTTTTCATACACCTATACACTCACACATTTGCAGCGTTTCTGACGTCACACTCACCCACACTCACTCCCATTCACCCACACCGACTCACACTCACCCTTCCTGCGCATGGAAATCAGTGCGCTTTTGATATTTGCATACTTTATATGCATTTTGCATTTTTGAACTTTTTTTTTATTATTAAAAATAATGATTTTTAGAGTGAAACGAAAACAAAAAAAAAACTTCCATCTTTGTCTTGCATTCTTATATAACATTTCCGGCTTTATATGGCTTATACATAATTGCCATTTTTAATCGCCGTCGACTGAGTGTCTGGTTATAACGTTGAGTGTGAGATCCTTTGTTAAGCACTGAATAATCCTTTTGGGTGACAATAGTTATTGTAGTTATATCAACTGCGTTATGTGTTCTTAAGTTCTGAATAAAGTTACTTAGTTAAGTCAGCTTATGACAACTTTTTACCGAAGCTTTTAATAAAAAAAAATACATAGTATATAGTGGAATTGGAAATACGTTAACTTGAGCCTTAAAGCCATTTAACTGCGTATAAGTTTAAAACAATCTTCTGCAGCAAATTCAGGACCTAAGCATATGACGAACTGTTTACTTTGAATAGGAGATGCCTGAAAATACTAAATGTTATTTCTTATACAACCAATATAAATCAGTACAGACCCAAGCTATCTTGAAGTCTTTTTTTTTTTGCAAAATAGAAGTACTTATTATTAAAATATCACTCCCCTGAGTAAAGAAAGTGAAATGACGGGAAGAATAGTTAGCTGTTCGATGTGGTGAAAATTTAATCTCTTCAGCTCTGCCAATTTTGTTATTCCTTTTAGAGAATAAAGAGATGCCAAGCAAGACAAAAGAGAAGAATTAATAGAGAGAAGAAATGGTAAAGGCTCACTCTCTTTTAGAAAGATAACGAGAAGAATATATATGCATAGAAGAAAGAGAAAGACAAAAAAGCAAAAGAGAAGAATAAATATGTAATATCTATCTTCATTCTCTGTAGAAATCAAAAGAGAAGCATATATAAAAATCAGTAGCTATATTAGCTCTTCGCATATTTCTTCAATACTCTGTAAAGAAGAAAGACAAAGATTACAAGGACATTATAGAAGCTTATGCATATATATCTATAATACTCTGTATAGAATAAGAGAAGCTTTACCGAATTCAGCATACTCTATTTAAAAGAAAGAACATATATGATAGTACCTATATTAAGTTTGCATATTGGTTCATTCTCTGTAGAAATCAAAAGTGAAGAGTACATATATAGTAGCTATGTTAGATTTGCTTTTCGTATTCTTTATATATAGAAAAAAGAGAAACACAAATATATAGTATCTTTATCTCTCTGTCATCTCTGCTTATTTTTTAAATCTCTACAGAGAAGTCAAAAGTCAAAAGAGAAGAATTAGTAGAGTGTAGAAATGGCAAATTCCCACTCTTTTTTAGCTCTCCCTATTTGTTCATACTCTGTAGAGAAGAAAGATAAGAATATATCGGCGAAAATAAGTGAAGCGGGCCACTTTTTTGGCGACCTTCTCCGATTTGGATGATTTTTACACAGTTGGTAGAGCTGCTAGCCATTAGAAACCACGCCCAATTTTATTGCAAAATTCCGATTATTTATCGAGTTATCGATAACTGAATATCGGTTTTTTCATTTTTGGACTATTTTTTGATAAGCCATATCTTCTAAACGAATAAAGATATTGACGCAAATTTTTTTTAACATGACAGATAAAGTATTAACCCTTTGCACTCGAGACTAAAAAACAAAAGTAGCAACCAGCAACTCAAGAGCTTTTTTTGTAAAAAGTGAATGCATTAATGTTTAAGAAAAATGCGGTTGCTGCAGCTAAACAAATCAGTTTATTTATACATATATTGTAATAAAGCATATTGTAGCTTATATTCAAGACAAAAAAAAAAGAAATAATTATCTAACATAAACATTATCTAAGAATCAAGAGTGCTGAGTGAGATAAATAAGCGTGGCGCAAATGCGGCGACATTCGAGTTATGCTTAACATATGTAATGGCGCAAATGCGGCGACATTCGAGTGCAAAGGGTTAAATTTAAAAAAATAAATTGGAATTTTTTTTAAATATTTTTTTTTTAATTTTTTATCATTTTTAATTTTAAATTTAAAAATTGAAAAGTGATCTACCACTTTTGAAAAAAAAGTGTGAATGTCATTTTATGCGTGGAAATTCGCTAAAAAAGACGCAAAAATAAAAAGAGTGTAACTCGTAAAACTGTAGGAGTTATGCTTATTTTTGTGATGGCACCTCGCATTTTCGCCATAGTAAACAGTCATCGAAAAATGACACAAAAACATAACTTTCCCGAATTGAAAGATAATAAGTTAAAACTTGACATGAATAATGGTTGTGACATTTTAAGATGAACTTTAAAAGTACCAATGAGTATCATGACCCTGTCTCCAGATATTAAAGGTCAAAGGTCACAAAAATGGGTTTTTTGCAAATAACATTTTACCAGTATTTTTAAATGTTTCCCAATGTTCTAAATAATTGTAAGGCATAAAATTCTATACAAAATTGGTATACTGGATAACCTTCTACAGTTAACCGTTCGTGAGATATAGCTTAAAAGTCGCGGAGTGTCTTGATGTGAAAATTCCATAAAAATTCATCTGGCACATGCGTTGCACTTTGAACACTTTATCTCGTGATGGGTAACTTGTACGAAAAAATAATCTACGGCGATTTTGTGGAGAATTTTATGCCTAACAATTATTTAGAACATTGGGAAACATTTAAAAATACTGGTAAAATGTTATTTGCAAAAAACCCATTTTTGTGACCTTTGACCTTTAATATCTGGAGACAGGGTCATGATACTCATTGGTACTTTTAAAGTTCATCTTAAAATGTCACAACCAATATTCATGTCAAGTTTTAACTTATTATCTTTCAATTCGGGAAAGTTATGTTTTTGTGTCATTTTTCGATGACTGTTGACTATGGCGAAAATGCGAGTGCCATCACAAAAATAAGCATAACTCCTACAGTTTTACGAGTTACACTCTTTTATTTTTGCGTCTTTTTTAGCGAATTTCCACGCATAAAATGACATTCACACTTTTTTTTCAAAAGTGGTAGATCACTTTTCAATTTTTAAATTTAAAATTAAAAATGATAAAAAATTAAAAAAAAATATTTAAAAAAAAATTCCAATTTATTTTTTTTAAATTTAATACTTTATCTGTCATGTTAAAAAAAATTTGCGTCAATATCTTTATTCGTTTAGAAGATATGGCTTATCAAAAAATAGTCCAAAAATGAAAAAACCGATATTCAGTTATCGATAACTCGATAAATAATCGGAATTTTGCAATAAAATTGGGCGTGGTTTCTAATGGCTAGCAGCTCTACCAACCGTGTAAAAATCATCCAAATCGGAGAAGGTCGCCAAAAAAGTGGCCCGCTTCACTTATTTTCGCCGATATATATTTATAATAGCTATATTAGCTTTGCTCATTTCTTCAAACTCTGTATAGAAGAAAGAGAAGGACTACGAAAGCAAAAGAGAAGAATAAATATATAATGTCTCTCTTCATTCTCTGTGGAAAGCAAAAGGGAAGAATATATATTCCAGTAGCTAAACTATTGTGGCTTTTCATGTTTCTTCACTCTCTGTAGAAAGCAAAAGACAAGAATATACATATATATAGTAGCTTTGATTTTCCTTATACTCAGTATAGAGGAAAGAGATCACAAGAAAGCAAAACAGAAAAATATATATGTAGTACCTATATTAGCTTTGCATACATCTTGCATATATAGTATCTGTGTCTCTCTATCAGCTCAACCTATTTTTTTCATTCTCTCTAGAGAGTAAAGAGAAAGCCAAGCAGTCAAAAGAGAAGAATTAATAGACTGTAGAAAGGTAACTAAAAGCTATGTCTATTTTACTCTGTAGGGAAGAAAGACAAAAAATAAGAAAGTAAAAGGGCAGAAAATGTATTTTATCTATGTTATATAAGCTTTGCCTATTTCTTCAATCTCTGAGAAAAAGCAGAAAGTAAAATGAGAATAGTACGAAGTGGTGAAAGCCCACCTTTTTCATAGCCCACTGTCTTTCATCTCTGGAAATCTCCTCATTTCCTAAACACATTTTGGAGAAGAGCGAAAAGTATGTTAAGACTATGATGTAAAGGTATCAGAAGAGATGAAAGAGTCCACTCATTCTTAGCTCTGACTATTTCTTCATTCAATGTAGCGAAAGAAAAAGAACGTCTAGAATGTTGGTAAGAGAGAAGAATGAATAGAGAGCAGATAAGAAATGAAAGCACTCACAGGAATGTGGAGTGGAATATGTTGAGGAGACAGTATATCTTGAAACAGTCAAATTAGTCATACTTGTCTGATGCGATTTCTTGCTAAAATCTGATATTGAATCATCCTCGGAATCTGACTTAAGTTAGCTTGGTTCACATTGAAAGAAAGTAAAAAAAAATTGTTCTGCGTTTCTCGTCATTCGCTATACAAAAGTAGACAATAAGAGCTGAATTATATAGTATTTCCGAGATTGTAAATAAAGTCAAATACAATTGTAGAGAAGAAAAGCTTCGGAAGATATTAGGTCCTAAAACTACTCCCAAATTACGTTAGCAGGCCATAAAATTTGGCAAAGAAATATCATTATTCCCACTTAGTTGATTGGAAGAATCAGACCCAGAATAGTAGAAATAAAGTCAAATACAGGCAATTGTAGAGAAAGAAAGCTTCGGAAGAAATTAGGACCTTAAACTACTCCCAAATTGCGTTAGCAGGCGAAAAATTTGATAAAGAAATATCATTATCCCCACTTAGTTGATTGGAAGAATCAGACCCAGAAGCCCCCAAGTTGGCTTCTTTATGACAATATTTTAATATTATATATATATATAATATTATATTATAATTATATATAATATAATAGATTGAAATAAATAAGTAAGGTTGTCAAAAAATTTACTACTTAAAGATTTTTAAGTATCTGCAATATTTTGCAAAAATTTGAATACGCTCTAGATAGATCAGGTTCCCTATGCTATGCTTCAAATGTATTTTCTCAGTAAAACTTTTATCGGCATTCTTCAAATTCAGTTCAGAAAGACCATGTTATTTATAACGTAGGCTAACCGATTTCGCTTTAGACCTACTTTCCATGATGCCAAGTTAATCGCATTCCAATAAATATTCCTTCAAAAACTTTAAATTTTTGTTTATACAGACCAAGTTCTGAACCGGAAATTGTTTCGTTATATAAAAATATTGTGAATGTTGCTGTACATCTTGTTATAAAAATTCAGACTTTTTTTAAGGATAAGCAAGTACGCTTTATTCTTTCTTTCTGGAACTTTACTTAATTTTTTTAATTTACATCGAACGCGTAAGGAAAAATTATTCGAAAAAAAATTTGTTTAATTCTTTATTCTTTCTTTCTGGAACTTTACTTAATTTTTTTCAAATTTACTTTATTCTTTCTTTCTGGAACTTTACTTAATTTTTTTAAATTAAAAGAAAGAAAAATCATTCAAAAAGTTTTTTTTTAATTGGGTGTAAAAAGTGTTTAAAGACGCCTTTTTCAAAATATGGAAATACCAAAAATCATTTTCAAAAAGGCAGTAGCCTGGAAAACTACGTAATACATAGGAAGAAATTTGTTATTCTGAGGTGGTACAATTTTTAAAAAATTATTGATACCTTTGTTACTCTAACCTGTTAAGACTTTGAATCTTAAAATAACTTAAGCATTGTAAAAATAATTCAAAGGGTATGCACTAGATTCGATTAACTTCCCAACTAAAGCACAGGATCTATAATTAAAAAAGTAATGAATTGATTATCTAAAGGTTAAGAATAAGTTAGGAAAACTTTATTCCAGTTGCAGAACTTTAAAGGCGTTAAACAGGCGTATATTACAGCTAAGAACACTCAATGTTGTTACCAAGCTCGAATTTCGTGGAAAAAAGTCACAAAGAGCTAATTTTTGCCACTTACATAAACTCAAGACAGTTAATAAATTACGAATTTTATAGATACACTCGGAACAAAACACGCTCCAAAGTTACCTTTATTGACAATATTGCAACAAATACGTATACTTAATATTTACTAAAAAGAAGTTCCATTAAGCTTGCAGTTGCCTAATTTAAAATCAAATCTATAAGAAACATAAATATTCCTAGTTGCATTCACATGTTTGTTAAAGTTTTATTTTAGATATAATGTGTATATTTTATAAATATTTATATGTTAATGTGTTAAAAAAATATTATATGGTTATGGTTTATATATTACACCAAAACAACAACCACATCATCATTAGTACACACACACACACACACACCACCACACCAATGCATTTGGCCAATATATGCGCCATATTTATTTATGTATTTTTGTTATAGCATATATAAAAATTTAATACAAGGTACAATCATAATAAAACACCGAATAAATAATAATAAAAAAGCAAATGCGAGAGAAAAAAAATCAATTTAATTTTATTGCATTTTATTAATATTGGCAATTGGTATTTAATTTGTTTATATCTAAAATATACTAAACACATTCTGGTTTTGGTTTATGCATTTTATCAACACGCTTAAATTTATTTCATCTATTAACAAAAACTTTGTAGATGACTTTTATAGATAATAAGAAGCTTTTACAAGGGCAGAAAAAAATGTATATAAAGTAGTATTAAAAACAAATTACCATAGGCAACAATTAGCTGATGAAAGCTGAACAAATATTTGCGCGTAAAAAGTTCTTGAGCATAATAAGTCTGCAGGAATAATAATAAAAAAAAGAAAAGACGGCAAAGACAGGAAAAGACAGAAAACTTACAAGGACTACGAGCATGGCATAAATCTGTCAATTGCAAAAGTTGAACGCGTTTAAATACTTTTCACTCACAGTTCTTTTCTAGGGAGTTGTGGCCTCAGTGCTAGGTGCGCACTCAAAAGGACCAGAGCGCAAAGTTCATTTAAAAGTCGAAAGGACAAATGAATGAATAAAACGAGCCAAGAAAAGGCCAGAGCCAGAAAATTATAAGTGCAGCACTGAGAGCATGTTATCAATCTCACAAGCCAACTCGACTCTGGCTGCAGCCAGAACTTGTGCAGTCTGCCACATCCATCCTCAGGGGGGCACAAACTAGCCGAGTAGAACAAAAATCCACTGAATTTTCTGCTCATTTTTTTTTCTTTCCTCGTTACTATGGTCTTGAAGACCAAGATGGCGCAACTTTTACTTTTTGCAGCAGCGCTCAGTCGTCGGTCGTCCAGGACTTTTGGTCTACCGAAAGAGCGCCAGCGGCGTGTAAATTGAAAAACATAAATCACTCAAGCGGAAGTTGTTGCCAGGGCATCGTAAGGCAGGCAGCCAGCCCTGTGCACAGCTTCATGTGAATAATTTCGAATTAAACTTGAATTGAAAGTGTGTAGCAATTCGTTTAGAACAAAAGCGTTTGAGTGTAAGAAAAATAAGTGAAAAGACTAAAACATCACATAGTAGTCCTCGGAGTAGTCGTTGTAGTCGTCTGGAGCGTTCCTTTGGCGGTTACACACAAAATTTGGCACACTTCCAAAGTTCGTCATTTACACTTAAAGTGAGAAAAACTTCAAGACAGGGCGAGAGTGAGAGCGAGAGAGAGAGCAGTTCGGGCTCATGCTCAACATTATTGCAAATAGTTTTGGTGAGTTCACTTAGAAAATTAATTTTAAAGCTCACAGGGCGTATGTGTAATATGGATTACACTGCGTTTATGCGAGAACAAGTATTTGAAATTTCAAGTCAAGTTTCATATTAGGGATAAGAAAACTAAAAGAAGGCAGAGGGAGCTAATTTGGGCTCATGCTCAACGTTATTGCAAATGAATTTTAAAGCTTACGGGGCGTATGTGTAATATGGATTACTGCATTTATGCGAGTGGTTGCCTGACTCCAAAATACGTTTTTGGAATAGGAAAATCAGCTTTCATGTTAGGTATAAAAAAAACTGGAAGACTGCACTTAAAGTACGAAAAATAAGAAGGCAGAGAGGTCAGTTCGGGCTCAGGCTACATTATTGCATTGAAAATAAATTTGGAAGCTTACGGGGCGTATGTGTAATATGAATTACTGCGTTCATGGGACCCCTTTTGTAACAAGGAACAAGCCTTGATTAATCTTATTTATTTTTGGAGACCACAAATTAGTGTTAAGAATAGGAGCTTCGAAAATGAAATATATAGCTTACAGGACGTATGCGCAATATGAGTTTAGGCTGGTAGGCATTTGACTAGATCAATCTAATTATGTTCATAACTTGAAAATTCAGTAATTTTGAAATACCATAATTAAGTTTTAAGGGGTATTTGAAATTTCAAGTCAAGATTTGTCTCAAGTTTTATTTAGCGAACGCCAATCTTTCATATTAGAGCAAAGAAGAATTTAAAATAGAGAAACTAAAAACTAAAACATACTAAACTAGTTTTGGTATGTTGGGGTTAGGTTAGGCTAGGGCGGCAATTGGGACTAATGTCCCAACTCACTTAGGCCAATGATAGGCCCGTTGCGATACCGCTAGAGTAAGCTAGTTCACAGCTCTTCCCCACTTGAGAGGTCCCCTATAAAAGGTGCGGAAGCCATCCAGCTGCCTGAATACACCTTAAAGCCATTTTGGACTCTGTTCAGAGGCTGAGATAAACCGTCTAGAAAGTGTGACTGTAGGAACCTAAATCTGTCTGCCCAATCAAGGGCAGTGACAGAAGAAGTGTTCACCGTCTCCAGCTCCTCTTCATTGCCACAGCTTCTACAGAAGTCATGGTGGGATGCATTCAACCTGGATTCGTGGTTTCCTACCAACCAGTGTGCCGTGATGGGACAGATAACAGTTGAGCACTGGGCTCTATTCAGACAGCAAAGTTTTTTGGTTATTTTACTGCAGTATGTCGACCAAGTTTGCCGCGAGATTCTACACGTGTTCGATATTTGATTCCACGTTTTATTTGCACAGAGAGCTAAAAAATTTCGTATTCTCAGTTTACAGCTGGCCATGGGTATACCCAGGCACTCCTTGTCTTAAAGGTGGATGGTAGTTCCTTTTCTAGACAGTTCATCTGCAATGCAGTTTCCCTCAAAGTCCCTATGTCTTGGGACCCATATGAGGTAAATTGAAAACTGCTCAGCCATCTCCCCCAGAGACAAGCGGCATTCATTGACTGATTTTATACACAATGTCATCGAAACTAGGGTCTTAATAGCCGCTTGGCTGTCCGAATATATACAGATGTTCTTATCTTGAACTTGTGTAACAAGTAGTTTCTTATTGTTATTAAAGCCTCCCGGATTGCTGTGACCTCTGCCTGAAAGACACTGCAGTGGTCCGGGAGCCGAAAAGCAATTGTAATGTTGAAATCCTTATCGTAGACGCCTCCCGCTACATGCTCGTCTAGCTTGGAACCATCCGTGTATACTTTTATCGAGCCCGCTGGGCTTGGTACATCGGTATTCCACTCCTCTCTGTTTGGAATATAGGCTCTGAATTTGGTTGTAACATGCTCCTGCGGTATGTTTACTTTGAAAATAATTTTTTTAAGGCTTCCAGGGCGTATGGGTAATATCAATTACTGCAATCAGGCGAGATGTTTCTTGAGATTAATCATATAAACTTTAGATTTGGCTTATTTTGGATGACCAAAATTTACTTAAAGAATAAGAGGTTTGAAAATTAATTTGGTAGCCTGTAGCGCGTATGTGAAATAGGTTCCAGTAGGTTTCAATAAAATATTCATTCATTGTGGAGCTATGACAACCCGTTCTCGGGTTACGGTCGACCTCAACAGCTCTCGCCAGGCGCCTCTGCTTTGCTCGCTCCTTCTCCAAATAGAAATACCAAGGGAGGATATGGTCTCCTCTCCTTGATCTTTCCATAGGAGTCGGGGTCGTCCCCTTCGTCTTCGTTCGTCGGCTTTTGCTTCGAAAACCTTTCTCGCTGGAGCATCGTTATCGATACGTACAACATGCCCGAGCCAGCGCAGACTTTGTATCGTGATGCGCTGGACAACTTCTATGTCATCGTAGAGCTCGTACAGTTCGTGGTTCATTTGTATGCAAAAGTCGTCCTCAAAACGAACGGGACCGAAGATATTATGAAGAATTTTTCTTTCAAACGCACCAAGAGCGGAAGCATCCGTCCGACACTCTTCAACATATTTCGTTACGTGACGATTTTTGTAATGTTGCATCATACTTGGGTATAGAACTTCCCTGAGAAACTATTTTTATCACTCACCCTTGGAAGGGGCATGGAAATCTCTATTAATAACTGTTCGGGGAGCACAGGGACCTACAGCTTATAATCCGAATCCGAACGGCATTGTCTTTTAATTAAAAGAACTTCGTTGCATTACAAAATAAGCAGGAAAACTTTCTAATAGGTATTTGGCTTACAAGATAGGCTTGCTTATTCTTACTTGTTCTCGCATAAACGTCATAATGACACCCCAGTCTTTGCCACTAATTTTAGTTACTTGCTGCCATTACGCCGCTCTCCGCCCCTGTCAAAGTTGCTACCCGACGCCTTAACACACTAATCTCAAGCTGCCATGTTATTGCACTAGTTGGTAAAGTTTTTCAAAAAGTGATTTTCACAGCCACAAAGTATACCACAATACATAGGATTACTGGGTTTGTTTGACTTTGGCCTTAACTTTCCAACTGCTGCTGATCCGGCTCGAACGACGACGTGGTGTTAGTTACTCGTCGTCGTCGTTTTTTTATTTATTTTTAATTACAACAAATTTGAGTTGTTAGGAAAAAGTTAGTTTTTGCATGCAGAGCAGCAAGGGTTTTGTTAGCTAGGGCTTACCAAGTCGTCGTCATCCTCAGCATCATCGTCATCATCGCACGTATGTGACTAAAACTTAATGTCATTGTTAAAGTTGTTGAAATAATCGTAACCAGTTCATACCACGTGCTAACCGCATCAAAACTCACAAGTTGGCAAATTAATTTCTTACAACAATATATAATACTCTATAAATGTTCAATGTGTTTTACTTTGTTTGACGCACTAAATCCAAATGACACGCCAACAACAACAACAACCAAATCCAACACAAAAAAATAACAAAAATGTGACAGCACTGCACAAAGCAAAGAGAAAGAGCCGGAGCTGCCCAAGACGCCACCTACGACACCAACGCACGCGCCCACCAAGATACCCAAACAGAAGCAGAAGAAGCTAAAGCCGAAACAGAAGGAGCTAGTTAAAGACACGCCCGCACAGCCAGCGCCAGCAGAGACGCCCAAGCCCTCGCTGCTGCCCAAGCCAAAGGTCAAAGTTGTCATACCAGCTCAGCTGCAGCAGCGCCTACAAAAGCAACAGCAGCAAAAGGAGGAACAGCAGCAGCAGCAGGAGCAACAACATGAGGCAGTGCCCGCACATGCTACCATTATGGAGGAGCCGGCGGATGACAGTGCCAACACGCCCATGGGCAGTCGCATACCGGTGCGCACCTTAAAAGCGGAACGACGCGCCTTGGCAGCTGCCGCACGGCAAGCGGGCTTGAGTCTGGAGCAGTATATGGGCCAGCTGGAGGAGCAGCAGGCGTTGGCCGAGCAACAGCAGCAGCAGGGGCAGACAGCCACTACGCCCACGGGCAAGAGCCGTGCCATGATTAAGTAAGTTTTGTGAAACATGGCGCTGCCAGAAAGAGTTAAAGTGCGTGCAGTAAAGGTCAAAGTTTAGTTGAGCGTAATGTATCTTATAGATAAATGTGGGGGTTAGAGATATCTATGCTTAGACGTTTACCTTATAAGTTTTGTAAAGCTGTTGCACCAACGCACCCAACACCAGCAAAAGTATATACCAAGTGTCTTAAGTCTTTATATATACAAGTTGTATATATATACTATCTCTATATATATATCTTTATGTCTATCGTATCAATTGCAAATTTCATCTATCTTTTGTTTAGTTTGCGGTGTCTGTTAGTCACTTTTTACTGTCTGTATATACTAGAACTCTACAAGATTATCTTTTAGCTACATTTAATTTGCTTTAGCCTTTAAATGTTTTTTGTTTTTGTGGCACAAATGCAGCTGCAAGTGGCAGCAGTTGGAGGCCTTTTGCAGCTGCATTTGTTGCCTTTGCCACAAGTTTTACTAAGACCACTTTACTTTTACATATACAGCGCAGAGAAACGTGCCTCCTGGCGTGCTGCACGTCTCAAGTCCTTGGAACAGGGCGCTGTCGAGGCGCAGGATGTCATTAAGAACATGCGCAAGATGACCGATGATTTACTCACGCACGAGTCCAAGTCTAGCGAGGTAAGTTGCGGCACAACATTTTACACTTTACACTCTAAACAACTAACCCCCCCTCATAAAAAATAAAAAAACAACCCACCAAACATGTAAGTGACCTGCCTGAGGATATGCCTGAGTACATACTACCATAACCAAGGTTGCATAGAGCTATACCCGGTATGCTTTACTAACCGCAAGCGTCCAAGTACTAAAAAAAAATAATAAAAAAAAATACCAAGAACTACGAGTCTACGCATATCTGCCTAATTTCGCTAGAATTTTAGCCTGTCCAAATTGGCTTACAACTTTACCAAAAAAATATGCAACTTTTCTTCCAAATTTTTCTCTATTCCTTTATTTTTTTTTCTGATCTTGTGCAGCCAAAAATAGTATTTCCCAAAATTGCCATAAAATCTAGCGATGGCCCGGTCATCGTGCGTGAGCGCGAGAAAATACTCGATGAGAAAATTGTGCGTCGCACTGAGGAGGTGCCCTGTCCGATAACAGGGCGACCTCAACTACGCACCGTCGAGTACATTGAGAAAATCATCGAAACGGAGGTTAGCGAGCGTTTTATCCAAAAAATCTTTAGATTATTTTTTTTTTTCTATATATCTTGCAATATGTTGTACTTTATAAATTGGCACCACAAAAATAGTCGAGTTTTAGCTATGCAAATGCGCTGTAGTTATAGTTGTGGCATGTATATGTTGAGGGGCGGAATAGGGCGTGACGATAAAGAAAATCATTTTATTTGTAGATTTCCAGCAATATATCTTTTAAATAGGCTAAAAAAAAAATCGTTTCTTAGAATAAATATCTATAAGTAATTGAGAGTCTAGTCATTTTTTTGTATCGTTTAAAACCTTTTTACAAGCTAAAATATAATTATAAAGTCTTTGTTGAATGCGAACATAGGTGGGGAATAATTTTTTTTTTTATAAAATATTTTATTGAAAAAAATTTAATAAAAGAGAACCCTATATTTAATTAATTGATATCGCTTATAAATGACATAAGAAAGAACATTTCTAGCAAAAATCTTATTCTATTGAGTTTAGTCGATTAAGCATATGGTCGCTTTTTTTATCTCAAAAAATCTATGAAATAATAAACGAAATTTATTTATTTAATAACGTTAAGTAAATTTATAAATTAACTTAACTATGTAATTACTATGCACTGGCAGCAAAAGGCCTTCGGCACAATAAATGAAATTAAGAAAAAAAAATTATTTAGCAAAAAATCTAGTTCTATTGAATGGAACAAAATATTCCAATAATTTCAATATCTTAAAATCAATTAATTTTATCGTTTGAAAAACAACAAGTTTTGAAAATGTAGCATTGGGATATTCTTTTTTTTATTCTTTAAATAGTGAAGTGTTAAAATATTAATTAATAAATTAAATATTTCTTTTGGATTCAGTCTAAATTCTAAGTAAATGTTGTTTTTAAATATGCGGATCGAAAAAAAAATTGGCTGCAAAATTAGCTTTTCAACAATAAAAAATGACAAACTTGTTCTAAATAATCTCAATTTTTTTTAAATTTTATAATTTTTTACTTATATTTATTTAAATAAATTTCAATTTCTGGCTAAAATGCTCAGTCTATTGTATTCAGTTCAGACAATAGGACAAATTTAAATATTAATAAATAAATGTTTAAATAAGGAAATATATGTAAAATAAAAATTTAACAGGAATCTATAAACACTTCTTAAATTAGTATTAGCTAAATAGTTTTTTGTTTTTTTAATAATTCGGATTCTTTCAAATTTTTCTTTTGAACAATAAAAATTAAAATCTTTTCTGAGCATTATTAACTTCTATCATGTCCTAAAAAAATTAAAATTTTTTGTATTTACAAAAAATTAATTAAACTTTTGCGTACTTAAGAATAAAAATAAAAAAACAGGAACAAATTTTTATATTTTTTTCCATTATTTGAGAAAATAATAGGTTTTATAAAAATTTATAAAAAAAAAAAAAAATTAATACATTTTTTTTTTATTAAATTTCCAAAATATTCAGTAATTTTGTCACAACAAAATAAAATTATTAATTATACTTTTTTTTTTATTAAATTTGTGGAATATCCAGTAACAATTGAAAAAAAAAGAAAAATTCGAATTTTTTAATTAAGCTCTACAAACTTAAAACAAAATTAAATTAAAGCTCAGACAATAATTGTTGTGTTTTTTTATGAAATAAAAGACTAATGAAAATTTCTAAAAAAAAATCTGTTATTTTTTCAATATGGAAAAAAAGTGAAAGTTTGATTTTTTAATTTAGATCTAAAATCTTAAGAAATCATTTGATTTAAAATTCAGACAATAAAATAAAATAAAATAAAAAAAAATTTTTTTTTTTTTTTATTAAATTTCTAAAATTTTTATTAAATTTGTCACAAATAATAAAATTAAATTATTATTTTATATATATTTTTTATTAAGTTTCTTAAATATCCAGTAATTTTATCGTAATTAAAAAAAAAAAAAAAAATCAAATTTTTTAATTTAGCTCTACAAACTTAAAACAAAATTAAAGCTCAGACAATAAATGTTGGGTTTTTTTTATGAAATAACAGACGACTAATGAAAATTTCTAAAAAAAAATCTGTAATTTTCTCAATATGAAAAAAAAGTGCATATTTGATTTTTTAATTTAGATCTACAGGGTCCGGCACTCGAAGTGTAACCAATTAAAAAGGCCATAAATTCATTTTGGAAAATTACCTTTACTCAATTCAAGGTACAAAATGTGTAAAAATAATACGAAATTTAGAAACAATTTACTTTCGCTCAATATGGCCACCTTTTGCCTTCACTATGGCCTTGAGACGGTCCAAAAATGAATCGCCAGCTGCTCGAATGTGACTTGCAGGTATTTTGGCCCACTCGTGGACAATGGCTCTTTCAGCGCCTCGAGACTGTTGTATCTTTTAGTTCGGACCTTGCTCTCCAAAATGGCCCAAAGAGAATAATCCATCGGATTCGCGTCTGGTGAATTCGAGAGCCATTGTGTGGACGTTATGAAGTTCGGAACGTTGTTTTTCAGCCATTCTTGGTTCACTAGAGCTTTGTCGAGTCCTGTTGAAACGTCCATGGTCTGCCACCGAAATGTTTGTCTGCCCACGGCTTTAAAGCAACCTCCAGAATACTTTCCCGATAATATTGCGCATTAACCTTGACGCCAGGCTCGATGAAAACGATTGGAGAGCGCCCATCTGCGGTTACATCGGCCCAAACCATTATCTGTGGCGGGTGCTGCCTCCTGGTGGCCAATCGATGACTCAAATTCTCGTATGAACGGTCCCTCAAGTAAACCCTATCGTTTTGAGAGTTTACGAATTGCTCAATTGTAAAAATTTTCTCGTCAGAAAACACAATGTTCGGCAATTGACCGCTTTCGGCCAAGCGAAGCAACGCCTTCGCTCTCTCAAGTCTGACTTGTTGCTGCTTCGGTGTGAGATCATGTGCCTTTTGGATCTTACAAGGCTTGACCTTGAGATCATTTTTCAGTATGCGACAGATGCTACGGTCAGAAATTTTCAGTTCTGATTTTTTTTTCGCGGTTACTCACGGCAAAATGCTTTCGTGCGCTTGTAAACAATACTCTAAACTGTCATTTAGCTAACTTACAGACAGCTGATGCCCGTGCGTCAGCTGCGCGAGCGGTCTGAATTTGGTTACACTTCGAGTGCCGGACCCTGTAAAATCTTAAAACATCAATTGATTTAAAATTCAGACATGCATTATAAAAAATGATGTTTAACATAAATGAAGGATTTATTTTTTTTAAGAGAAAGTTCATATATTTCACAAATGTTTTTTTTTAAATTAATACGTAAAATTTTACTGTTGAAATATTTCGCATATTAGTCATATTATTAGTGATTTAAAAATTATTATTTTTAAATAAATTTAAATACCCATAAGCAGCTTATCTTAGCAATTATTATGCAGTTAAATTAATTATAAAATCTGCTTAAACGTAAACGTTAATTAAAGATAATATTTCAAAAGCTTTAAAGCGCCCCAGACATATACATGCTCGACCAAATATTCCCCTAAGGGATATTTTTATTTTATTTTTTGCTTAAGCGTCGTTCTCGTAGTTGCGTACACCTCACCTATGTTTTGCACTTGCACATACTATACATAGGTACTATTATATATACCTAATTACAAGCATATATTGTACCATAGTATATACTATACAACTATATATATATATCACGCACCCCCCGAGCACACACACACAAGTAATATAAAAGTTTTGTCTTTCTCTCATTGTACATAGAGCAAACATCATCAAAAATATTATGAATTGTCACGCATTGTGACAGAACTTGCAGAGTTTTGGGTAAATAGTAGAGCCCGACCTCTGACCTCTGACCCTTAAAGCATAGTCTTAATTAATTAATAGTGTTCCAGCATTTGTTGCAAGCTGCTTTTGTGTAAGCTATACCCACACAAACAAAAGTGTGCTTACATCTTGTATTATATCAAGTATCCGTCCTGTGCGCCGCCTCTGAATATCTTTGTGCCTTTGGGGACACATGCTGCCCAACCCTGAGTTGTTTTGTTTTGTTGACATTTTGCGTGCTGCTGCGTCTGTTGCGCTTTTCCAGCCCCGGAAAACCCAAGAAAACTCTTCGAAGCCGAGTGAAGTGCAGCGCATAATAAAAAGGACAATAAGCTACTTTGTGTACCTAAATAAAAGGAGGCAGCAGGCGTTCAAAATGGTTTAAGGGTTTTTGTTGATGTTTTTTCTCTGCCGTTTTTTTACATTATTTTTTTGCTGTTGTTGGTTTTTAAAACGCGTTGAGGTTAACCCTTAAAACCCACACAAACGTAAAAGTCGAAAGAGTTTCATTGTGTGTGTGATTTTTGACTGACTGTTTTACGTGTCCATAAAAAACAGCTACAGTAACACCCTGCCAATCGTTGTTATTGTTGTTTATACCCTGTAGCTAGAGGGACCAAGGATGTTGTAGAAGTCAATGCAATGTTAGTGACAGGCGAGAGGAGGCAATAAGTTGATAAGATCGACTAGGCAACGATTTTCTTACTTAATATTATATCGTTCTTTCAGTATGAAAATTTCAAATATTGTAAAAAACTAAGGTCAGGTAAACATTTCTGCCTTATTAAGAGGAGACGGTGGAATTAATTAAGTTAATACTTACATATGTGAGCCTAATGAACAAAATTACGACTTTTTCTAAATACTTGTTCATCCAACAGCCCCTATGTCTACTTATTATTATTATTATTGGGTGTATAAGTGTACTGCGAGCTAGGTGGATCTATTGTACCCCCTTCATGGCTAAGAGCTCTCCAAAAAGTCCCAAGGCCTGCATGTATTGCAGTATTTTATTTGAAATTATAGTAACAACGGTCGCCGGTGGGAGAACGTACATGCCCAGGAGCTTGTTTCTTTTACCAGCGAGTTCCATAATATATGCGAAGAAGCTTCTTTCTCTATGCTAGAGAAGCGGCATAGTCCACTATCCACTATGCCAATTTTGTTTAGGTGGCTGGGGAGCCTACAATGTCCCGCCAGAAGGCCCGTCATGATTCTCACGGTTTTCTTCCCGTGCTTTATTATGACTTTGAACCTCTTACGGTTGTAGTTGGAGAGGAGGGTTTTTGACCACTGACAACGATGTCAGCCTGGAAATCAAGCGCAGAATCACTCTTGCCAACAGGTGCTATTTCAGTCTCAATAGGCAATTGAGTAGTAGAGACCTCTCTCGCGCGACAAAACTATCACTCTACAAGGCACTCATCCTTCCAGTGCTTCTTTACGGCGCGGAAGCCTGGACCGTGTCGCTAACTGATGCAGCTGCCTTGGGAGTTTTCGAGAGGAAAGTACTGCGCAAGATCTTTGGTCCTATTCGAGTTGGCGATGACTACCGCATCCGCACCAACCAGGAGCTGTATGAGCTCTTCAAAGACATGGACGTTGCTCAGCGTATCAACATCCAGCGGCTTCGCTGGCTCGGACATGTCGTTAGGATGGACGAGGATGCTCCAGCTAGACGTGTGTTCGATGCGGTAGTCAGCGGCCGTCGGCGGAGAGAACGACCGTGTTTGCGTTGGAAAGACCAAGTGGAAGGGGCCCTGTCTTCGCTCGGTGTGACCAACTGGAGAAGGCGCGCGCAATGCAAAGGCGCCTGAAGAGATGTTCTAAGACAGGCCCTAATCCGGTAATCGGGTTGTTATGGCCACATAAGAAGAAGAAGAATCCCTGGTATCTGCGCCCAGTGAAGCAGTCGTTTTTTATTCTCCTCTATTCTCATTAGGTCCGGTAGCACGTAGTTACCAATCTCACAGTGTAGTTCAGGACCGATTAGGGTTGTTGCTGCACGGGTTCTTGGAATTTTATCTGCCAGCACATTTCCAGGAATATTGTTATGTCCTGGTACCCCTCTAGTCGTGAGCTTATTCCTGGATCCTAATTATCCAGTGATGTTCTCACTTCTTTAACCAGCCTTGATGTAATCTTTGCTTTACTAAATGCCTTTTTTGCTGCTTGACTATCAGACAGGATGGAAATATCCTTTTCATGGTAGTTCTTTTGCTGATTGAATTCCTATAGCACAGACCTCAGCTTGGAAAATGCTGGTGTGTCTGCTTAGAGGTTTATAATATTTGGTCCTGGGTCCTACACCCCCAGGCCACTTCCTTG
Source organism: Chymomyza amoena (assembly GCA_037043745.1). Taxonomy (NCBI): domain Eukaryota; kingdom Metazoa; phylum Arthropoda; class Insecta; order Diptera; family Drosophilidae; genus Chymomyza; species Chymomyza amoena. Next base: position 181,422 of record JBAMAX010002515.1, read on the forward strand.
ATCAGTGAGTGATCCGTCTGTGTTCCACTTTATTGTATGTGGTTTCATAGGGTGAACTGCCACAAGAGAGGTCCAAGCCTCTTTTGTGCTGAGTTACTATACTCAGCAAGCATCTCATCTCTTGGCTGTCGAAGCATAGGAATATCCTTTGCTAGATCAGCAGCATCTTTCTTGGTGAGGCTAAAGTCGTGCCTTATCCTCCCAATGCCTTCTTGCACCCGTTAAAATACAAAATTGTACGCCATTTTTATTTCCCAAAATGTTTATAGGGTATTCCACTGTCTGTACACCGCTTCGATTATTTAAAATTTAACTCGATTTATGCTTTATGTAGTATACAAACTCATTTTAATAACGCGCGATTTGCCCTGTTTTGGCACAACATTTTGTTTGCCGCCATTTTTTTGTTGATTTTTTTTTGATTTTGTTTTTATAGGCAAGTCCATTAAAATTAAAGCAAAACTTTTTTGCCTTGGGTGCCATTTTAATGATACGCCTGCGAAATAAAAAAGCCACAAAATATTTTATGTTCATTTAAGCTTTAAAATCGTTGACTGACTGACTGGTGGTTAAAAACTGACAGGATACTAAGTTATAACCTTTTGGCACCTGTGTTCGGTGCGCTTCAATTTTCAATTTGTAGACGGAAACATCGCTCGAGCCCACAACGCCGCGCCATAAACAAGCCAAAGAAAATGTCAACCAGGTCCACAAAACACCAGGGAGTATATAGAACGCATAGTCAAGGAAATAATGGCTCAAGGGAACTTGATGCCTTCGCTGTGGTCTTGGTCCTTGGCTCACGTTCTCGTTTTGCTTTACACACTAAAATTCGAATGCAGTTTCTCTGCTTTTTTTTGATACTCTTGCGTTAAAGGTACTACGCGTAACTTAAGCGTGTTATGTCGTCATGACGTAGAAGGAGTTTATCGTTGTAGGTAGACTTAGCGTAATATACGTCCATTGGGCTTCGGAACAAATTTAAACTTGTATAAACCTTATTGATATAGAATTTGGCTTGAAATGTGTGGATTGCCATTTCCGAAGTCAATTATTTTTATAGAGCATGCAAATCTCGTTGGAACTCAGTTGTGTTTGCTCCTCTTCTTTGTGCCTCTTTTTTTTTTTTTTAGTTCGTAATGCCAAGAGCAGAATCTTTGTTGCCCACGGGCTGAGTGACCCACATGAAATGCACTGCAGGGCGCCAGTTTGTTTGGCTTAACAAGTGCCTCAGTGTTCTCTGCGAGTGTTCCGAGTACGCTCTGCTGTCATCAGCAATCTCAGGATTCAGGCTAGTTGTCTTAGAGCAGCTTTAGACTACTGCAGCCAATTTGTCTGTGTGTGTGTTTGTGTGTATCTATGTGTGTGGGTTGTAAGCGACTCGTGGCTTTGTCATATTACACATAACGCATACGCCCTGTGTGACAGCGTTGACAGTTGTGCAATTCGTCTTACCCTTGTTGTGACTGGACTTTAAGTCATGTAATTTGCTTAGCTTTAGGCCATTATTTCTGCTCATGACTGAGTCTACTATGCTCAAGAGTCCTTAACTAGTTAAAGCACTCAAACCACTATACACTAACTATATGCTCGGCTTAGTTACTTGGTGTCAAGAACAATTTTAACATATTTCTAAACTTAACACGCACTTACACATGTAAATGTAACGCACCCCACTCCATTAACCCCACCCCGCCTACTCACTGCACTCTGTACATATTTGCATAGATGACGTTAACGGGGCGCTTTGCTTTAAGCCCTGTCAGCCAGCTGTAAGTCGTTTTAGCTTATCAACTCGACTTCAGTTAACAAACACAGCACACCGTATAAATTACTTGTTGGCTTGTGCATTTAACGCTTATCGAGAGCAGGTTTGCTTTGCTTGGAATGCTTTTGGCTTTGGGTGCTAGTTGTTGCTTCTAAGATTATGATTTTTGCTATTTGGCTGGAGATAAGAGATCTGTGCAAACCAAAAAGTATCGCATTTCCATATACTTGCAATAAAATTCAGGTGGAAACTTGCAAGGAGCGCATTATATCGTTGGAACTGCAAGAGCCCGAGCTGGAACAGACGGCGCTGGACGATGAGCAGCCGCCGCTTGAGCTGGTCGACGACAGCGATGAGCAAGAAGATTATGAGGACGAGGAAGACGAAGAGGAGGACGAAGAGGAGGAGGAGGAGGACACCGCCTCCATTGTCACCGTGCATGCCAACAACGAGAAGCTGTTTCTGCGTCAAGATGCAGATGCCTATGGCCCCTCTTCAATTGAGAGCATTTCCTCGGGCAAAGTACGCATAAAGCCGGCGCCATTAACGCTACACCAGACGCTGGCCAAGGAGATTTTGCTGCCAGCGGCGCCCACTACCACCACCATACAGCAGTCCACAATTGTCGAGGCGGTGAATCCTGTCATCCATGGTGATGGCAGCGCGCGCACCATACAAGTGGGTCGCTCTCATGATGACTCCAACTATCCCTCCTTTGAAGCTACCTATGAGGATGATGACGTTTACGATGAGGCTGGCGCCGCTGCGCTGCTGCGCAGCGAAACTTTTGTGCTGCCTGCTGACGGCCGCACTGAGCTGTCTTTAAATGCAAAAATGAAGAATGTGCTCGAGGAGCTGCTAGGGAACGAACGCGTCAAATTGAATTTGCAAAAGAGTCTTGAGGAGCATAGCAGCGATGAGGGCGAAAGTGCCTATGGCGATGCTAGAGATGACGATGAGAGCGCTTATGGTGATGCACGCGATGATGCCGATGTCGAGTTAGGCGCGAGCGATGTTGTTGACTTTGCGGACTTGGCGGTCAGGGCTCATAAAACTAATGACAATGAAAAGGATAACGACACGAATGGCAATCAGCAGCTGCTAGACGAGCTAATAAGGGATAGTAACCGCAATACAATCATGGGCAAATTGGCGGGTCAGTTGTGCAAGGATGATGAGGAGGAGGATGAGGACGACGACGACGAGGATGAAGAGGAAAGCAGCGAGTCTGATGACACAGATGATGACAGCGATAGCGAAGAGGAGGAGGAGCACAATGCCAAGGCCTTACAAGGTCTGGTTATAGAGAATCTCAATACGGGTGGCAATAAACTGCAAAAGTCACAGACCTACAATACTATGAAAGAGGCGGCTGTTGCGGAACAGTCCGAGCCCGAAACGATAGCGTCGGATACAGTCGACACTTTGGCACAGCTACAGGCCGAGCAGCGCGCGCTGGCCGAGATCTCAAAACAGCTGCGTAAATCTGTAGAGGATTTGCTAAGTGCCGAGGGCGCTGGCGGCGGCGGCGGCGCTGTGGTAGAAACGCGTACCACTTATACGCTGCCCGCTGAGGATGCAGCGGTGGTGACAGTAACCGAGGTGGTCAAGAAGACCAAGAAGAGCGGCAAGCTCGGCGAAAGTGGAGAGACGCTATTCAATCGTTTGCTCAGCGCTGGCGAGGGGCAGCGGCAGATATTCGATGAGCAAACGGGCGAAACCATTACAACCACCACAACAACCACAGAGTCTGTGGGCGGCGCAGCAGGAGTCGAGCCGGGTGAGCCCAATACCAGCGTTGTGACCACGACCAGAACCGTGTCCAATATAGTGAGCAGCGGCATACCCAGACCAGAGAGCAGCAAGCAGACAACGACTGTGACGACAGGACGAAACAATAGCAACAACAATCGCAACAAAAACAAGCGCAAGGGTAAAAAGAAGTAAAGGTAATGAAAGCAGCGCAACGTTGCGTATACGTAATGTTATCGAAAACTAAACATTCACAGACACATGCTATATGTAGTTACATATCAGTTGAACGAAAATAATATAATGAAAAAAAAACATTGTACAATGTGCCGTTATACCTAATTTACATATACATATATACCACTACTACTATTGCATATACTTATATATATAGATATTTAATTAAATGTGCAAATAACTTGTCGTTGCATTTAAAACTCATTTGTTACTAATCGTATGTCAAAAAAGAAAACAGAACGAAATCATTTTTAATTTGATATACATACTACATTAATTTTTTAATTTTTACAAGCACATGCGTTTTTTTTTTGTTTAAATTAACGTAAAAACGTAAAACAATTTAACCAACAGCAATGATATCATAGCTTAATTAAATGCTGTCAACAGCAACAAACCAAGAGCTATAAATTGTCCTAGAAAACCAATTAACAGGCTACAACAAACACACAACAACAACAACAAAATAATCGATAAATTACCAAACGATACACATACAAAAAAACAAAAATCTTATTTAATTCAATTAAATAATTTCACTTTGTTTGCATTTAAAACTGCGTTTGCAACATTTTATTACAAAATAAAATTAATTTTTGGTTTTTTTTTTAATGGCTTTAACAAAATTTTTAATTTTCTTTTAGCACAAAAAATAAAAAACACGGCAGCGCAGCCTAAACGAGTTGACTTTGAAAGTATTTTGACGCTCCTTAAAATTATAAATAAAATTAAAAAATAAACATTCCGGCTTAATTTTTAAATTTAAAGCTACTAGCTCTAAGCGCCACAAAACAAGACGAGCTCTATATATTATATACAAAACGTATCGATTGTATTGTAGTAGTATATATATATAAAACTATGTAACTATAAGTACGTCCAGTTAGTAGCAGTCGTCCTTGCACAAGTAACTACATCTTATGTGGTATATACATAGTTTACAATTGAACGAACTAAATAAAAATTAAACGCGTAAAGTTTAACTTTTAAATGTAAAAAAAAATATATGAGCAAATACAAAAGCATAATATTGTACGATATTTTAGTATGTTTAAGTAAAGCAACAAATAACTTTTTATAAAATGGCGACATTTTTGATTGTAATAAAAAAATAATAATAAATATTAAAGCATTTTATTTTTTTCTTTTAAAAAGCAAAATTTATTTTACATAACATGACTCCTGACACGCTTCATGTGCAATTTGAACGATGTGGGCGGGCAGAGTTCTACGTTTCCGGTTTTTCAGTTTCCTGTTTTTGTGCACCACGCACACACACACGCACACTAAAGGGTAAGAGTGTATATTAAATTTATGCAGAGGTAAGTCCTTGTGATTGAGAGGGTAGTGCCGCAACGGAAGCTTCAAAATAAACGCCTCATACTATTGAGTTGTTTTTGATGGATACTCTAGGACATGACAAGTCCTTATGGTCGGAGAGGAGTTGCTCATCAGCATTCGGATTTCGACCAGTTTCTGCTCTGTCTCAATTTCGTGGCTCCCATTTTGCTTTAAGGGATCTTTATTGTATCTTATGCTCTACACTTTGTGATTTTCTCTTTTTTTGTTTTGTCTTTACACTCTTTCTTAAGTCAGCTTGACTTGAGTCTTTTATTTTATCCTGCTTTGGTTGACTTTACGCATTTTTCTTATAGCAATTTTTTTTTTTTTATTTATTATTCAATCTTTCTTTTTCAACTTTGCTTTTGAAAACCCATTTCTCTGCGCGCTAACTATTTAACTATTTTTTTCTTTTCTTCTTCAATCTGACGCACTTTAAAAACATTAATAAACGTTTTGTTGATATTTATTAGGAACTGTTTCGTGTAAGAAGGAGCTCAAAGTAAGTTTTAAGTAAGTATAAATTAGTATTCAAAATTTTTTTTATCCATATCGTATGGTACAAAAGAATATTAAGTTATATGATTGGCCTGTACTTACAGATGAGCTACATCCGAGATATATTAAAGCAAACTTAGAATCTGATCAGGGTGAATGGAGTCGATAACCCGTCCATCTGACTATCTGTCCGTTCGAAGCGTCTAATATCTGCAGCTATGGTAAGATCTGCAGTAACAAACTGTCACAGTTAGATCCCATATTATTCCATAGGGACAAGTTTATCTTATTTTTTCGATATCGAGTATGAACTACACAGTTCATATAGAGACGTTTCAGGCGACCTCGAAAAGTAATAAAGTTTTAAATGGTAAACTCTTTGCCTAGAAGATATCGTAACCACTTTTCTTATTTTCAAAGCATGCATAAAGGGGTATAGGACTAGAGCGTGGTACCAACTATCGATAGTACTATCGGCTGACTATCGATGGTTGAGCGCTCATCGGAGCTACCATCGATAGCAACCAGACTTATTTACAGATAGATGCCGATACGTGCTATCGATAAAGTTCTCCGTAATAGTTTTCAGCATCTACCAAAATAGTTACAGTATTGTACAGTACATGTACCAATATTTGTGAACAAAAGTAGATTTATATCATGTGATACCTATAATAAAAATCTGCAAATGGATCGCTTTCTTAACAAAGATTTGTTATGTTTACTTTTAAAGTATAGTATGAACTCGGTAACCGAAACTAATAGAAATCTAGGTAATTTCACTTATTGTTGTCTAGCACTTTATTCAAATTTAATCTAAATCGGTTGACTATATCATACTAGTCTCATAGAACCAATCGGTCAGCAATAAGAAACACTTAGTTATGCAAAAATCTAGTGTATTCGTGTGATTGTAAATTCTAAATTCGGCATTCAGATCTTTTTTAAGGTATTTAAGCACTGTGTCAAATTTTATTGAAATCGGTTCACTATATCATATAGTCCACGTAGGAACGATCGGTAAAAAAAAATTTTTGTTAAAAATTCTTCTACTTTTGATTTTTTTTAAAGAACCGGATTTTATTGCTAGCTAGTGGTACAGGGTATCCCAAAGTCGTCGGCGCCCGACTTTATGTACGCCATTTTTTTTTTATTTGTAATCTGTCCAAACAACATTCCAAAATTTTTTAAAATCTTACAAAAAAAAAAAATTATATGTTTGGCCTTACTTCAATGAGCTAAACCAATGTATTAAGCAGACTTCATTCGTCTAATATCTGCGCTATTATCTGATAAAAATAAAGTTAATAAATAAAATTTACTTATTTCAGTTGATACCAATTATAAAAACTTCAACAAAGTTGTTTTAAATGAAACTCTTGCCTGATATCGAACCCAAATTCACACCGTTTTAAAAACGTCGTTTCGAAAAACACCGGCTTAAAGTTTTCAAGCACGACTCCAACCGCTTGGAAGCTTATGGCTTAAAGTATCTAAAAATAATTTTGCCGCTCGAATTGTTCTAAATTTATATACTTCGAGTATTCTTAAGTTTATAAGGTAGCATTTCGAGGAAGAAAAAAAACAAACGGTTTTCCAAAAGTTCAAAGGTGGCGTAACCCCTTAAAATTATGTATGTACTGTCATGTCTGAATATAGGGCACTAATTATGGTATCAAGGTTGACATATTTTTTTTAAAACTAATAATATTAGTTCAAAATTGATATTTTTGCAAGATGTCATTAGAAAATATATATAGGAAAATGAAAGCTAAACAAAAAAAAAGCAATAACGTCCAGAAACAGTTGACTTTGGAGCAATCAATCAGGGGAATACCCGCTATCGTTTCTGATTCATTTTTGAGTTTTTTCGTTCTTTTATGCTTGAAAGTGCTTTCAAAGTTTAGTTCACTGTTTTCGATAATTCACTAAATTGTGTACTCTATGTAAAAATTTAGGTGCTCACTAAATCGAGGTGTTCACTATATCCAGCAACGACTGAAGTTTTTAAAGCATAAGTACAAAAATGTTTGTGTAAAAAATAAAAATAGTGAGGGAAGAGATTAAGTTCTTTAAGTAATCTAATTTTTTAGACATGACTGCATTATTCGCATAATGCGCCTTTTTTCTTGAAATAATTGCAGATGTTTACAAACAGCTATAAGCACTTGGTTAAGTTAGGATTAGGTTGAATAGGCAGCTTAGTTAGTGACTGAGATCAACAAGAGACCGTGCTCATTCATTATGCTGCCTAATTGTGAAAGAAGAAGGAAAGAAATTGGTTTATCCTGCATATAGCGCCTGTAAAATTTAAAAACGATCCGAAAGTATGTGTCGGACACTAAAATGGATCAAAGGTCACAATTTTCGTTTTTTCAGTTTTGACTGTATTGTTCTCAAAAACTTATTTCTAATCAAACAAAATGGGGCTCAAAAAGTCTCATATTATAATTAAAAAAAAAAAAAATACAGATTCGGTCTGAATAACTTTGGTAAGCCCTAAAATTGATTAATTACTCTAATGTATATTGTATATAAAAGAAACTTATGTTTTACGTGTTACGGGTGTTCTCATAAATGTGTTGAAGAATTTCAAATATGAATTTTGAGTGTGTTGGAGATTGTCAAGACGGAGCCTTTACGATGTGCTTATGTTCGTGAGATATACGCATTTTTTTGAATATCGTGAATAGTAAAAATTTTTTCAACCCCGGGTATTGGACATTAAGTGCAGATAGAAGCGTAGTCGCAAAGGGATTTGAAATGTAGTTTCTGTGGGGCATATATTTATTAGAGATGCGAACTCTTTTAAGAATACTTAAGTTCGACCATAAGGCTTTAGAGAAAGTTACTAATCCAAAAATCTTATGATTGTCTAGATAAGCTAACTAGAGAATCTTACGATGTTTATACACTTTAAGAGTATTCAAAGAGTTTGGGCAGGACAACGTATGCCGGGCTCACTAGTTTACAAATTAAAAAAAAATGTGGGTATCCTGTTATACGGGCTTTGAGATATTGCAAAAAAAATGTTTTTCGAAAAAAAGAAATTAACAGCAAAGATCTCTGGTTGTACCGAACTGATTTCAATAATTTTTCACTTGACTTGATAATTGAATTACCCATCGAATAAATTTGGAACATTCTGCATTCAAATTAAATTTTTCGTAAATTTTCCATCAACCAATTTCAAATTTGCGAATTATGAAATTTTGCAAAAATGGCCACCCTAATATGTACAGAAAAGGTATACCATAGTCGACGTTCATACAATGGTTAGTATACAAATTTTTTCTCATATTTTTTGCAGTTACGGTGACCGAGTAATTATGCCAAATGGCATTTATAAATAGCCTGGCACTGTTGATATTATTTTACATACCATGTGGCTTTAATAACGAAAAAACCAAAAACAACAAAGATTGAAAACGGAAATCCACACAGACACATCTATAATTGAGCACTGACCTTTAATGGTTGCCAAAAATGGAAAGTTTGGTTAAATAAATTACATTATGTGCAAGTAAGTATTTAAATATATAGCCATTTATTAAATTAGTATTAAATTTCACAAAATTTCGACCAACTTTGAACTATATACATATAGACTGGCTCAAAAGGCATTAACTGTCAAACTGCATAAATTTCGTCATATATGTCTAAAGCCTTGCTTTTCAGTCAGGTGTGGATGACATGACATATGCATATATATACCGAAACATTCTAAAGATTTGATATCCTGACAAAGGCAAACAATAAATTCAATGTAGAGTAACTGCGGGTATATAGATGGAGTGGAGTATGTTCATATAGGTATATATATACTTTAGTTATATGCACGCAAAACCCATGAAACATTTATGATGTGTCGAGCAAGTAGCAAAAAGCAGTTTGTAAACCATGAACCTAATGGAGCTACTAAGGTGCGAACAAAAACGGAAGATGCTGCCAACTTTGAGAGAGCGACAGAAAATGTCTTCCGAGGTAGTCAAACAAATAGATAGACAGCGTCGCTGTGGGCGTGCCGGCGAGTAGGGGAGGGGTGTTGGGTTATGTCTGCCCTTCTAATGTGAAAAATCGTTAGAATTTCAAGTCAATCAACAAAAGTTTTTAGCGGAAATGTATGCAGAGGAGACTCACACTGTGTAGCTAGCTGGCTGCCTGTGGGCAAACGTTGCGTATGCGTAATGCTATACATAATTCGATTTAAAGCGCGCTCTGCTAAAGTTTCGTTTGAATCGAGTACATACAGCACATGCAGCATACATGACGCATGAGTAATGCAAAAGTCTTGTATTGCGTATACGCTACCTGTTCTTCTTCTTCTTGGTTTTAAATATTTAATGTTAGCAATTGAATTAGACTGTAAAAGTTCTGCACCATCAAGCTCAAGTTGACAGCGCACTTCAGTAGCAGGCGACCGACCGTCTGCATGCTGCTCTCCTGCTGCCGTCAGAGCCGCTGCATATGCCAAGTGCAAAGGCAACAATGTCCTGGCCATACTGGCCATGCCCAACTGCAGCGCTGAGCAAGACAAATGCATGTGCGCGTGGGCTGATCCTTCGTTTCAGCGCTGTGAGCAACACACCGGGAGAAAAAAATGTGCTGCGTGGGCGCTGATTTGTTTCTTGTTACTTCATATTGCGCTTGAAGCCTGATTTGATTCTTGGAAAAAGTAAAATCAGTACCATAAATAGCTAATTTGATTAGTAGGGTGGAAAATTCACGTGCTTAGAGCAGATAAAATGAAAATGTACTTTTTTTTGCGTACTTTTCCAAACAATCTTGTTTATTGTACAACAAGCAGTGGTGTGGAATGATAAAAAATAAATTGGAATTAGATCTCTTTTTATTAATTATATTATATATTAATCAAATCATTTTATTTTTTCGATGTTGTTGCATTATATAGCTGCCATAGAAGGCGTTATACCCTACCTCAAATGAGAAAAATAGCTTTGGGGCACTATTCATTAAATAAAAGAAATAGAGTTTAGCATTCAGCCCACCTAGTAACGATCGCTTGAAAAATCATCGCCCGTGCATAATTCGGCTGATTATAAAGATATTGTAAACAAATTCGGCTGATTATAAAGATATTGTAAACAAGTTCGGCAATAGACCCAATTCGATTTTGATGCAAATATTATCATTTATTTTTTTTGGCTGGTGCAAGGTATCTCAAAGTCGTCCATTCCTGAAAACAAAATTCACCAAGTTTTAATCTCTTTTCCTCGTCTGATTGCAAATTACACTAGTTTACAATTTTGAGGTTAGTGAATTGAACCTTCGTAAAAAAATATTTTATAGGGTAATTTTGGGTCGAGAAGCACGAAAATTTAAACCCTTTTTTTCTTAAGCATAGTTTTCGAGATTTTTCCAAAAATATGTTTCTTGTTTCAGTTATTCCCATATTTCTCTTGAACTAAATTTTATATCGACATGAAAACGATTAGATCGAATGTTTAAAGCAACCAAAGTCGAAAAAAATGTAATTTTCGAGAATTTTAAAAAATTACAAATTTTCAGCCTGATTTTCAAAAACGAAAAATTTTTTTAAATTAAATTAAGCTAATATTATACAAATTTTTCAACGAACATTTCGAGTCTACGACCTTCGAAATCGAATAGGAATTGCAGATGTTATGGAACTATTTTATTATGTTAAAAAAAATTCTTAAAAAAATATAATTAATTTTTATTGCATGTTTGATTGAAACCGAAAGTATATTATGTTTTTAATTAAAAATATAAATAAATAGAATCCAAATATTTTCAAAATACGTATCACCTGCTGAGACTGCATTATGTGATACATAAAAATATTAAAAACAATTTTTAATTTTTGCGTTTTGTCCAAGAAAAAATTCTTACATTACTTTCAACCCAAAAATGCAAACTACTGGCGCCATCTTGCCTATCCTAGTTATTTGCGCCATCTAGCGGCCACATAAGAAATTAAAATGAATGTCTGCCGATATGAAAGTATTATAAACTAGTATAATACTAGTGTGCCCAGCAGACATTGTCCTGCCCAAACTTTTTGAATACTCTTTAAGTAAATAAACATCGTAAGTTTCTCTAGTTAGCTTATGTGGAAAAATATAAGATTTTTAGATTATTTTGCAGCTCGATTCAAACTTGCACCTTTATTAGTCGAATGTTGCGCTTCACGGGTCTGTCTTAACAGAATTCTTTCAAGTTCATTGCGATCTTCACGTTCCTGGGCAGTACGATTAGATTGATAATTAATTTGATTCGTTGCATTTCTTCCATGCATTGATCGATTGGAGACGGCATTCCCAATTGTCCTAATGTTTTATTTACCATCGCCAAGCATAGATCTTCAATATGAATTAAAGTTTCATTGTAAACTTCCGGCGTAAATTCCATCACAGGATTACGTTTTGCTTAACAAAGCTTAAAACCTCCATATTAACAACCTCTAGCACACGCAAAAATCAGATTTGACATTTATCGAAGTGTTCATGAGAACCTTCGTAACACGTAAAACATAAGTTTCTTTTATAAATGTAAATATACAAATATATTGCCGAAAAAAAAGTGAGGGAGGCCACTTTTTATGTTAACATCCTCGAGTTTGATCAGTTTTACGAAATTTCGATTAGTCGTAAAGTTATCGATAGATAGCGATTTTGTAGAGAATTTTTCGCTGTACAGCTTTATGTACGGTTCAAATTTTCTTAGCAAAAAGTTGAATTTCAGGACCTTCATTCATGAATATATTTAGATGCGGAATAATATTTCAGGTTTCTTTTAAAATCTGTTATAAAAGGTCAGAATATACATATATAAAAATATTCTCATATATTCAAGAAGTTTTCAAACACTATATATACACAACATTTTTTTATGCAAATAAAAGTCTTAAAAATTTTCTTTATCTATAATTTGTGCTTTGAAATTTGTTTTCACATTAGAAAATACCTTAATGTAAAGTTAACCCTAAAATTGGTTCAAGGTTAAACAAAATATATGTTTCTATGCAAGTATTTCTTCAAGTGTATTCCACAAAATAAGGACATTTGCATTTGCGCACATCTCAAGTGCAGGCCACTAGTCAAGTTGTTGTTGTTGTTCCTATTGCAACGTTGTTGTCGTTGTTGGCGCTGCGGGTATTTTGGCAATGACACTAATGCCCTAGCTGATGTGGTGCTTGTTGTAGTTGTTGTTACTCCTGCTGCTCGCGTCCTTTAAACATCAGACCACAACCAAAGCGCAGCGCATTAATCAAAATCTCATTTTTGTTTTCGCTAGCTGCAGGCGGCAGTTACCCCCAACAATAACAACAGCAACAACAACTTGGTGGAATGCATGTCCTGGCCCACGTTGGATGCTGATGATATTGTTTATGCAGCAAACAAAACAGTTTGTCATATTTTAATACACTTCAGTGATTTGACAATGCAAGTGACGTCAAAGGCGCGCATAAAATGGAATAGAAAGTAAGAGAGAGAGGGAGAGAGAGAGATTGCGAGAGAGCGACTTGGAGAGCGTTAACTGCATGGGCAGTAACCCAAACCCACAATGCTAGCAGAGATCACAGAGGGCAGCGCCTCGTTACATGGTCCGTCTCACACAAATCCAGCCAATTGTCGTCTGCTTGCTATCCTGTCACATTTAATAAGATTATGCTTGGTTAAACACAAATGTCCTCTCGCACAAACATACACCCACACACATTTTTTGGAGGGTGTCACATAAATTTACAGCATTTTCCGTTTCTACTGGAACTTGGCAAGCTTGAAATTTTTCACATTATACGCATAAATCCTCGAAAGATGCTCTAGCTACTTTTTAGAGCGCTGGCTGGACTTGCTTGTCGTGCACACATTTGAAGCTTGTGAAAAATGTCCAGTGTTTGTTTGTGCAGCACTCGCACTCTTACACTTACTTAACAGCACTCACTATACACACACAGTAACACACCCTTACACCCACGAAGGTGAGTTGAAGCGAGCTGATTCCAAGTCCTTGGACGCTGGCGACGGAGCGTGCCCGTGCTGCTATTTGGTGCTGCCAGTTGCTGAGTTATCTTGCAAATAATGGAACGTGCTGTGCAGATGATGCGTTTTCATAAATTTTATATAAGCATAAGGTACTCCCATATACATACACACACATACACACTACTGCATGTGTAGTTGTAGCTACATATGTAAGTGTGTGTTGGCATATGACACCAACTGGCGTTACTGCAGACAAAATGGAGTCTGTGCGCCTGCATAAATTTTACTTTTATTTGATAGTTAAAATTTACACAGCTTTAAGATCTAAGCTCTAGGCAATAAAAATAAAAAAATTAATGCTGACTCTCATAAAGCAAGCCTTAAATATCGTTGCAGTCACTGCACTTATTTTCTCTCTCTTAATAGATAGCATTATATTTATTTTTTAAGTTAATACTATTTTCAAAACATAAAGTTAAGCTGTAAAAAAAACCTTATATTAATATATAAAAACTAGCGGGCTTCGCCCCCTGCTCGCTTCGCTCACCAACCCCCAAGCGCCTCAGGGGCTCTTTCATTTCCTCTTCAGTCAAATTCAACTTCTTTCTACCCATTTCGCTAAATTCCGGTCTTTATAAAAACATGAGAAAAAAATCATGAGAAACAAATATCTTCTGCTATACACACAACATGCTCTACACTTTCATAAAGATGAGAAGAAAAAAAACTTGTTTATATAATAGAGGGATAATGTTTCATATTTGAAAAATTTGAAGTACTTTGCTAAGCTAAATGATCACCATAAAACTAAAGTTTTTCATTCTTCTTCTCAAAATCTCTGCTGCAATCGAGTACTTGCTAATTGCTACTGGGTACTCCCAGTGGTGACTATCGACGAAGTCTAATCTCACTTATTTTCTTTTCTAAAGTATTTTGATTACAATTTTTCCTTCACTTCTTTCTTCATAAGTCCCTGTCCAACGTCTTTAGCTTGTATTTCTAGACCCTCAGTGAATTATGATCCACTTCTACTAAGTCGATGCAACGGTTTTTTGGTCTGCCTCTAGCTCCGCTTCTTAAAGTATTAATATGTTTATTTTTTTTGGTATCTTCTGTCTCTGTGTTCTGTCAACCTCCTGTCTATATTTCAAAATAATCGATATTGTCATATTGTCATATTATTATTATTACACTTAATGAAATCTTTCCTTGTATTTAAGAAATAACAAATGACGAGGCTGGTCAGAAGATAATTTCTCAAAATTTGCAGTATAAACTGGGTCTGACCATCAGTTTTCCTGAATATCTAGATATTGACGACTATAAGAGAAAAGTAAAAACTTTACAAAAATACCAGCTTCATCTGAAAATTTTGTGCTTTCAAGTTCGGATAAAAAACCTATCGCTCTGTGTTAAATCTTAAGTGTAAAGTCCTTTGTTCCAAATAAATTACAGTATTTTTAAATATTTTCAGCCATCAAACGATTTTTTATTTAGACCTGTAAACAGTTTTGGCTACTATAATTGTTTTAAACATTAACATTTTTTTCGAAATTATAACAAAGCCTAAAATAATGGCAATATACGCAAAAGCGAAACATTTTAATGCTTATAGATAAGAATGTGGTCAAAATTAATCGACTTAACAAAAAACACAAAAAGGTTTTAGCAGGGTAATGTACTAAAAAGTGTTCCCAACGATGATAATGCAGATTCCATTAATTTCACCATTATTTTAAATATTTTATTATTATTATACACAGCAAGATTACAATTAAATTTCTAACCTAGAATAGGGATAAGGGCTAATTTTTCTTTTTATTTGTTTGTTTGTAAGTTACTAAATTATTGTTTACCAATTTTTGTTTTTAGTCCAAGTTGTCAATATAAAACAAATTTAAAACACATTTTCATAAAAATAAATATAAAAAATGGCGTTCGTAAAGTCGGCGCGGACGACTTTAGGATACCCTGACCACTAGCTTGCGATAAAATCCGGTTCCTTCACAAAAAACCAAAAACAGAAGAATTTTAAGCAAAAAATTTTGTTTTGACTAATCGTTCCTATGGGAGCTATATGATATAGTCAACCGATTTCAATAAAATTTGACACAGTGCTTAAATACCTTAAAAAAGATCTGAATGCCGAATTTAGTTCAAATATCTTTACAAACAAACCAAACACATCGAATTTTGTATAAGAAACGTTATTTTGGACCGATTGGTCCTATGGGAGCTATATGATATAGTAAGCTGATTTAGATTAAATTTAGTACAGTGCTTGGGAAATATAAAAAACTAACGAATACCAAATTTGAACTCAATATCTTCACAAACAATCGAAAAACAACAAATTTTGTTCAAAAATCGATTTTTTGAAGACTACGGCTCCTATCTGAGCTACTATGATATAGTCAACCGATTTTATTCAAGTGTTGGTACAATGTTTGGGTACTCTAAAACTAGTTCACGATATCATTATTAAAAATATGTATATATCAGCGAATTTTGTATACAAAAAGTTATTTTGGCCGATCGGTCCTATGGGAGCTATGTGATATATCCAACCGATTTGGTTTAATTTTCGAAAAAATTTTCGAATGCCAAATTTGATTACGATATCTTCAGAACACCCGTAACACGTAAAACATTAACATTAGTTAATCTGACAATGTACACAATGCCACATAAAAAAAATTAAAAAAAATTTGTAGAAAAATTTTAAAAAATGTTAGGGGTGGCAACCCTTATCACTTAGGGGTATGAAAAATATATGTTGGCCGATTCTCAGACCTACCCAATAGGCACACAAAATTTCATGAGAATAGGTCCAGCCGTTTCGGAGGAGTATGATTACTAACATTGTGACACGAGAATTTTATATATAAGAAGATAAAATCAATAAACAAATATGGGGTGGGTCATCTGTTGGTTTGGATCATAACTTGGAACATACCGTCTTAAGTGGGTGCTCGCCGACATACTACCTGATAAAAAAATTACCGTCACTATCTATGTGCTTGGCGGAATCAGTCACTCGATATGATATCTCCTGATTTTCTTAAATTGCCTAATCTATCCTTGACATTCTATTCTTATGCCGGCGATTGATTCAATCCTTGAAATATTTTTTTAAAATCGTTTTGCGGTATGGCCATCATATTGGAAAGAACAGGCAGATGAGTTTTCGTCAAAAAGAAGTAATCTAAGTTACGATGTTCGCATGCTCCCAGCATGACTGTCTGTAGCAGCTATCGCGCTCGAGTCGGATTTGGAGACAATGATTATGTCATTGTCATACATAAAGTCATGAATTGTTGACAATTATCTTAGCTTTCTGGTACACACAATTTTCCAAAATGTTTTTTTTGGAAAAATTTAGGCAAATAAAATGCATTAAACAAACAAATCAACAGATGGCCCATCCTATAGTGCCAAACAGCGGCGAACTTCCTTCGAACTCATATTTTTATTGCAACGGTCTTTATATGCTCTAAATACAATGTAAGTTCGATTTGGTAAAACAATGTTCTAAAACCTTTGAAAAAAATTATTTATCTCAAAGAATTTAGTATAGAATACAGACAGCTTGAAATGAAAGCATTGCATCACATAATGCTGATCAATTACTGGTTAAAAAAAACATATAATGCTATACTACTGTGGTACTTTCTCCGTTGTAACTTTTTCTTTTCGAACATTTACCAACAATAATATATTAGGTCGTCTAATTCTGTGACGGCTCTCATATAATTATTCGACCTTTTCCCCATTAATCATCATCATCATTGGAGAGATAACCCTGATTGGATCTTTGCCTCTTGAAGTTTTCGCCTCCATTCGTTGCGATCTCGGGCTTGTGTTCTCCAACATCTCAATCCTCTCTCACGTCCTCTACATCTTGATCGACTGGAGTCCATCCAACCATCACAACTTCGGTCGACCGCTTCTTAGGTTATCTAGCCCAAGCCCTTTAAAGCTCAGTATATCTAGACTTATGTGAGTGTATGTGGTCGGTGGCGTAAGTTGTAGCGTACTCGCCTCTGAACCCGAAGGTCGGTGGTTCGACTCCCCGCAGTAGCACTGGTGCATTTGCTTAGCACTGGCATAGCTAGCTCAAAGATGCTATTTGCCATGAAAGTCTCTATTAATTAAAGACACCTCCGTTCGGATTCGGCTATAAACTGTAGGTCCCTGTTCTATTCGAACAGTTATTAATAGAGATCTTCTATGCCCCTCCTCCAAGGGGTCAACCAGGGAATTATTTATTTTTTTAATGTGAGTGTAAGAAGCCAAAAATAGTAGACACTTTATCCCATGTTGACATACTAGGTAAAAATTTTTCGTACGGTATACGGATATATTTACTTTCACGTTTGTTCCTTAAGCAAATAATGAAAAAATTTGTTTATAAAAATAACACTCAAAATTGAGTCAACTAGAAAGATTTGTCGATTGTGTTACTAACTAAACTTAACATCTTGTATTCAATATCTGCCATCCTTCTTCTGTGTTCCATTTACTCCTAGTGAGAGCTTCGGACCTCACTGCACATTCCTAATCGTCACGAAGATTTTGTAAAAAATAGCACCCACTTTCTATATTATGCTGTCTCCATCTCCCCTGCAGCACTTTAAGCCAACTTCAAGAACTGTGCTAATGTACCCTACGACAAACCTATTAAGACAAATATTTTAATATTTATTTGCCCAGTTCGTGCTCAACGGCAAAAGGAATGTCGTCGCTCTGTGCCAACTCATTGACCAGCATATTGACATAAACTGTTCGTGCCCCCGCATCAGGACCGGAGCGCTGTGCGTAACCCTTCGGAACAATTGATTTGCCTGCAATTGGATTGCTCGTAATGCAGACTGCAGCTGTTTCCACAAATTGTAGTATAGCCTGTTGCTGCTTGTTGTTGTGGGTGGGCTGGTCAGTGGGCCAAAGTTGCCTCAAGGCGCAGGCGCTGGAAGGGTACACAAACTGTTGCAATCGTTGTTGCCCCTGCACGAGCACTTTTATCCGCAACTCGCTTATCCAGAGTAAGTTCGAGTGAGGGGGGTCTTGAGTTTTTCATTAGCTGGCGAAGCAAATGCCGAAGTAGCAGCTGTTTGGCATTCTTTTTTTTTTGTCGACGACGTGGGGCAGGTCCCCGGAGACATTGTTGTTGGCATTGTAATCATGTGTGTGTGGGTTGTGTCGGTGTCTGTGTGTTTCTGCGTTCTGTTGTCTCCATTGCCTGGAAGCGTTTTCCAGGCATTGCCTTTTGTTGCTTAATGCTTGGAACAAGGCGCACTGCTATGCTGTTGCTCGTTTGTTGTATTTGCTTTTTGCTGCAGGCCCTAAGAGCAACCCCACCCGCCGCATTGTGCCCCTTCTCCTACTGCCACATGCTGCAAGTTGAGTTTTTTTCTTGGATTTTTGTTTTTTTTTTACTCCTGGCTGGCGACTGCTGTTGCTGCTCCTGTGGCTGCTTTGCAATTGCAATTTTCAAGGATATGCTTGAAACAGATTTATATGAAGGGCTCAGTACGTGCAGAATTTATTAATGTTACCTACCTATGGCAGGCTCAAGCTCAAGCCACACACACAGATACACACATACTTACGCACACCTTCATTAGCTTGCTCGCTTACACTTACTAGCACCCCTCACCCCCCTGCTCAGCTATAACAATGACTGCTTGGGTCTACCTTCCTTCCATTTGAGTTATGTAAGGTGTAGCTGTATTTTGTCGGCAGGATCTGAAACTGTCGAAAGGAATATTAAAGTTTGCACATCAATAATGAGCTGAGCTGCAGGCGGTCTGTGTGTGTGTGTGGGTTTGTATCTGTGTGTGTTTTTTCCAGTTTATCTCACATTCGAAGTACAAGATTTTCAACTTTGGCTAGGCAAAAATTAAAACAAACAACAACGAGCTAAGTTGCATTGTTGTTCTCCAGTGCTGTCTGTTAAACTCTTAAACTTAATCAACACCACAGCCAAGATACAGATATATAGAAGATGCAGCTGGATAATGTATGATATTTGAGACGAAGGCACACCACCTCCCACCAACAGCACTGTTAGCAAATCCGGAAAACTCTCACGTATTCGCATTAACAAACTTTTGGTGCTTAAAGTGCAGTCGAAAAGCAAACACCAGTCAAGCGTGTGAGCCCAACGACTTTCTGACTAGGAACACAGCATTTTATGGCTCGGTGTTTTCAGCTGGTTGGCTTGTGTTTTCCCATTTTTTTGATTTGTTTTTCCTACAGCAAAAACCAATCGATGATATCAGTATTTAACATTTAAACTTTCGGAGTATAATAGTTGAAGCGTATTTTTAATATTTCTGAAAAGCGCATTGAAAAAGTTTATTTATTATTTTATTTTCGAGCAAAGATGACTTGGGGGATACGCTGAGCAAATATATTGCTTAAGAAATCCTAAAGATAATTTCTTTGCCAAAGGGTCTAGCTGGATAAGGTGCTGGAGACTAACCCCAATGACGTTCAATGCATATGGTCAATAAAAAGATTTTAAAAATTTCCGTTTTTAAGCTAGGGATCCTAAATCTCTTACTATCTCTTAGATCAAGGCGATAATACGGGCGGATAGAACCATGCCCATCTATATCGACATTTTCAGTCAACGTGATCATACATTAGGTATTGAGTGTACAAATAGAAAACCGCCGTTTTTTCTCATGATTTGAGGCTTTATTGTAAGAAACTCATTACATACTTCTTCTTCAAAATAATGTTCCATTGTTAGCCACAACTTTTTCCATTTTTTTGGCAGCTTCTGAATTCCTCGTCGGAAAAGTTGTTCTTCTTTTGACGCGATCCGCGAATCCATCCAATTTTTGGCTTCTTCGAAAGCACGAAAGTGCTATTTGGCCAGGTCATGCGTCATCAATCGGAATAAGTAAAAATCAGAAGAGTCGATGTCAGGAGAGTACGGCGGGTGGGGTAGGATGTCCCATTTCAAAGTTTCCAGGTATGTTTTTACTACCTTAAAAAAAATGTGTCCGACGGTTGTCATAGAGAAGTATGACCTTCATCGTGTCTTTCCGAGTATTGCGGGCGTTTTTTCTTCAACGCTCGACTCAGACGAACGTCCGATACAGGGCTCCTGTAATGGTTTCGCCTGTATGCAAGAGTTCATAGTACACTACGCCGAGCTGGTCCCACCAAATACAGATCATCAGCTTCGACCCATGAATGTACGGTTTCGCTGTTGAAGTTGTTGCATGGCCGGGAAGCCTCCACGATTTTTATCCGCTTCGGGTTGTCATAGTGTATCCACTTTTCATCGCCGGTCGGGATTCGACGGAAAAAACTCTTTCTGTCTTGTCGTTGGAGGAGTTGTTCGCACGTGCAAAGACGCCGTTCGATGTCCCTCGGCTTGAACTCGTGCGGCACCCAATGTCCCAGTTTCTGAATCATTCCTAAGCTTTTTAGGCGATGAGAAACGGCTTTGGGAGGTCACCGACGACTACTTTTTTTCTTGTGTGGAGGAGCTACTATGTTTGCTATGACATAATATCGAAATCTTCAGTTTTATGTTTTTTTTTGTTTGAGCTGGGATTAAGATTCGGATTCAACGACTCCAAAAAAATCAACGAGCATTCGTTTGCGAAAAAATATTTTGTATGTTTTTTTAGGTTATGTTGGAACACTGACAACGAAATGTTGGCAAAGTCAAGGGGCGGAGTCCTCTACTTTGCAATTCAGAAACCATAAAAATTTGGTAAAAATTAAAGTATTTTGGACTAAACTTTCTAATAAATAGTGAAAAACTGTTAGTGGAGGCTCGGGGTGTCATCACCGAAAACGTATTTCAAATGAATTTTTTTGACTTTGAATTTTTCACAAATCGTTTTACGAAATCCTCGTTATTTGTCTGGTTTGTATCAAGAATTGCCTAAATTTGACCAATTTTTAAAATTATCGATAATTGTTAATATCTTTAGCTGTGGATGGATGAATTGACAAATGAAAATTCTTAGAAAATGTTGAAAGGTCTTACTTTAGATGCAGCTTCTGGTAATATTTCATGCACTCAATTTTTCTGCTGATGTTGGTATAAAAGTTGTCCCATCGTTTCTCTTTAATTTTGTATTCCGTATAATAAATAATACAGCAATTCAATATATAAGGTCAAGGTTACAAATGCAGTGAGTTTTCTAAGAAAATTCTCTATAATCCGCATTTAGAGCTGCAACTGTTAGCAAGAAACTGCTATAAACTTTCTTTTCTTCATGGTAAATACTTTTTAGCAAGAATTTCTCGAGCTTATAGCAATCGCTAAGTATTCCAGGAAATACGTTTTCTTTACAATTATAAGTTATCGACAATTGTTAATATCTTAAGCTGTGGATGGGTAATTAACAAATGAGAATTCTGTAAAAAATGTTCAAGTATGACCATTTGCATGCAGCTTCTGGTAATATTTCATGCTTCTCAGATTTTCTGCTGAAGTTTGTATAAAAGTTGTCCCAACTTTTCACTTTAATTTTATATTCCGCATCTTATACAGCAATTCAATATATAAGGTCAAGGTTACAAATGCAGCGAGTTTGTTAAGAAAATTCTCTATAATTCGCATCTAGAGCTGCAACTGTTAGCAAGAAAAAGCTATAAACTTTCTTTTCTTCATGGTAAATACTTTTTAGCAAGAATTTCTCGAGCTTATAGCAATCGCTAAGTATTCCAGGAAATATGTTTTCTTTACAATTATAAGTAGTTCCAGTGAAAAAGCAAACAGAAAAACAATTTATATCTCTTTTTTCTTGTGTAGATATCTTTATATTGTTTAAAGAGTTAGTTACTCTTTGCCAATGATGAGTTTTTTAGAGTAAAATTTGTTGTTTTAGAATCAATTCAAATAATCGAATAAAATGAATATAATCCATACTATACTTAGGAAGTAATACCGTTCCCTGAGCATATTGCTCGAAAATTAATTGAAAATTATTCTTAAATTAATATTTCCTAAATAACTAAATGGAATTATTTTCTGAGTATAATCAACTTAAAGTATTTTAGACTATTAAGCCCTCTTCCTACTATATTTCAAATTTCTTCTAACTGACCACTAGATAATTATCTGATTTCATTAAATGGTCATTTTTTTTATATTCTTCAAGTCCTCTCCTGTTGCCCTCTTTGCGCTGCTGTTAAACCCCAGCTTACCCTTTTTTTTTTGCTATTAATTTAGCTCAACTGAAACTGCCGCAATTTAAATTTAATTCAACTACTTCGTCAAGTTCTGTTAATTAATTTTTCTCCATTAAACTATTCATACATACTCGTATATATGTGTGTGTGTGGCAAAAACTCCTTCTGACCGCAGTTCTGTCGCGGTGAGCTTTATCAACGTGCCACAAAGTGCGTTAAAAACCACGTCGACTCTGATAAAAAAAAGACCAACTGATTAAATTGGTTTTGCAAGCTCATCGAGCAGACAATCGTCCTTCCTGGGTCCTTTGCTGAGGGTTCCTGGTTGCTGGTCGCCTGTCAGTCAGCCAAGCTCTCAATTTGCATGCATTTGGTTTGTGATTACGCCTGGCCACAGATTTCAACAAGGACATGCAGCAGTCGAGACAATGATCTGTCGTCATTCCATATGAGCAGATTGAGCAACGCGGGTCTCATTAATAAACACGGCCTGCATCCACAAACGGCAAAGAGGCGACAATAGCTGGGGCAACAAGAACAACAATGGACAGTTTGTTGTCCTTGCTGGCTGCTGATAACGAGCTGTTTGCTTATTTACCCACAGTACTTAAAACTTAAATGCATTGTGCAGATGACTTACTTAAAGCCCGAAATTGAGCAGTGCTGGCTGCAAGGGGGGCAAACAATAATTAAGGAAAATCTCTCTAAAAGTTCTCTTTTAGGCTATGAAAAGTCGAATATGGTTATTAAGTGTTATCAGACATAACTTGAGCACATTTATCGATTTTCTTTTATTCCTTTTTTTAAGTATCTGTTGAAATTATTTCCCTCCTCAAGAGGAATTACGTATACGCCACTGTATACCTAAAGCCAACTGCGAATTTATTGTATTAATTAAAACCACGTTAAATGTGAGCTTGAGAGTACAAAATTATATGTAAATGAAACTCAGTTACTTATGTGTGGTCCATTTATTTATATACATATTTTAAAGCCAAGTTATGCGAAAAGTTTTACAAATTTACTGAATGAATGCAATTAAGTGCTGCTTTATATAGTTCTGAAAAGTTTCGTGTACTTCAATTAAGCAGCAGCAAAAGCTTTAAACTGCTTTTGTAAAAAGTTTAAATAAAAAATGCAATTTTAATGTTCAAAAAATTCGTATTGCCAGTGAAGGCTTGAGAGGGTACGGAGCACATGGCGTATGCGCAACACTTTTAAGACTGCAGCAAGTAACCTTCTAACAGTTACTAGTTATTTAAAACAAAAACCCCTTTTAGTTGTATAAGTTAAAATAAAGGGAACTAAAATTCGTATAATGAAGTCTTAATAAGAATAAATAAATAATATGCAGACAATTTTCCAAGAATGCTAAAAATAAAACTGGCTATGATGGCGTATGCGTAATATGTTGATTAGTAATATATGCAGTATAATTAAAGTTTTTTTAAGTATTATATGTATTATATATGAAAATTCTAAAGTCTGATATAATTAGTTTTTTGAAACTATGGTCAAGTTATGCATCTGATATTTGTGAGTAGAGTAAGTACAAAGGCATATAAAAAATTCCTTAATGTTATTGACGTCTAATTGACATAAGGATTCATTTACATAGTACCATATATCCATCTATTTATATCCATTGCAGTTACTCCAAACTTGACTAATTTCTAACCAGTCAAAACCTAAAATTTGTCCATTTGAGATAGAATACTTTAGTATTAAAGACGGAAGAGAGAGCCGCTTTGGCGGCTTTTACCGAGTTGTATCTGCTTAGGAGACAGTCACATACAAAGACCAAAAAAACCTTTGATACAGTTTGCAAAAACTAAAAGCACAACGGCAGAAATTCGATTACGTTAAAGGTAAAAAATGGCGGATGGCCACCATCTACCATCAACTTTCAAATCGCTTACGGCTTGCCGCCAAAATAGTCAAAGTCTATACAATGATGCGACTTGTTGGTTTATCACAGTGACTGCCTCAGGTGCCACAACTGGGATACTTCTTTTTGCGGCTCCAGTTGCTTTCGACGTAAGAATCACAAAAAAAAAGATGTGGGGTTGCAAGATGTGGTGGAAATACAATTTTTTCGAGATAACATTGGGCATCCTCAAAGCTTTGCCGTAACTTGTAAAAAAATGTTGTACTGGAGCATCTCAAAAAAAATTAGTACATTTTTATTAATACCTTCTACACTTATGGAACAAATTCCTTTGATGATATCGTAATCAAATTTGACATTTGGAAGTTCCTTGGATTTCCAAACTTTGCCACTGTACAGATTTTTATAAAAAATAAATATATTTTTATATAAACTATATCATATAGCCAGCAAAGAGTTAATCGGTCAAGTTGGAAACATTTTTTAAGCATGGTTTCATTAATAGAGAATAATTAGTATACTTTTTTTATACCCTATACCTTACGAAACAAAAGAAGAGAAAGGAGACCCTTTAAAGTTATATAAATTATGAACATTGTGTATGGTTAAGTCGATACCCATATTTGTCTAAATGTCTGTATGAACGCCTGGACTTCAGCCAAATTTTTATATAAGATAGGATACAAGCTCTCTTTTTGGGGTTTCAGAGCATTTGAATAATTTGAAGATATCGTAGCCAAAACTTGATGTTCGGAAATTACTTGGACTTTCCAAACATTCCTACTTTAACGAATTTTATAAAAATCGGTTAACTATATTATATAGACAGCATAGAGTTCAGCACAAAAAGACGTTCGAGACCCCCCAGTTTGACTAGCGAAGTTAATATACCCATATTCGACTGTCTCTCTGGAAGAAAGCCTAGATCTTTGTTATTATGAGAGCTAGGATAGTCTTAATTGACACTCTTTGTGTGAAGACAGAACAAGTTGATATATTTTCCACTTCACCACCAAGTACTTTCAAAATTTGGTATGTAAATATGTGATATACAAAATTCTTTCAATAAGTTCCAAGTAGTATAGTATATTAGAGGCTAGGGTTTGAATCACCCTAGTGAAAGATTATAGAGGAAGAATATTGATCTCAAGATATAAACTTGGCCACGTCCCCTGCCAAGGCAAACTTAAAAAATAAATTTTTTTTTGTTTCCACATCTCAATAAAATACCTAATTAGACTGATAAGGACTACAATTATGTATTATAGTTTAAGCGTTTTTAGTACAGTTTGAGCTTATTTCCCTACTAATACTTGATAGATTTAATACAGCCAGATATATCCGACTGGTAATGTTCATCGGAGTTGGTATGCAAAGAATGCAGAGTTCGAGCCCCCTAGTTGTTCACTGTAATGAACTTACCTTAAACGATATCTTTACTTATTAATGTTTTTTCCAAATAGTTTGCATGTTTGGTTTATAGATAAATTATAATAATTATATAATAAATTAAAAATCATTTTTATACTTTGTACTAAAAAGTACAAATGGTAGCGCGGCAGACCGGAAGTCCTTTAACCCGAAATGCTTGTCATAGCCTCGGGTAGCGATTAAGCCAAGTCCTTCCGTTCGTCCGAACACCTAGATCTCGGAGACTTGAAGAGCCAAAGAACCAAACTGGTGCGCATATTTCCTGGGAAGATGAAGTTTGTTGAATCCCAGTAGATTTTTGGGCACATCGCTTAATATTTTTATTTGATATTTAACATATTGATGTGTGTCTCAAAAGTGAACAAAATCGGACAAATGCAGCAAAAGCTATAGTAAAAAATATACAAACTGCGTCATTATTTGACGCTACCTCATTATTGTTACAAGTGATCTCCAATAACAATTTTTGGTAAGCTGATTCATGTGGCTCTAATAAACAAATCTACTTCCAAATTTTATCGATGCGGACCCCCCAACCCCCGCAATTGATTTGCCGATTTTTCTCCCACACCCTTCAACATATCAACTTGAAACTTACGCCATATACTTTAAATTGCTTTTTTAAAATGACACACGAATTTCATTGCAATCGGTAATTATTTACGGAACTTATAGGCATAAATATCGAATTTCACCAAAAAAAATATAAACTCTAATTGCAAAGTTCTTAGTAGGAATATGCAGAAAACATTTTTTCGAGAGAAAAGGTACAGGGTATTCCCCTTTCGGGCACTGCCTTGACTGTACCACATTTTTGTATTTTATATTTCTCTTATAATGTAATATTTTCTTATCTTATAAACAAAGTACATTTTTTTAGATGGTCAATTTCTATACAAGGCTTAAATATATTTTTTAAAAAGTTATCCTATTTTTGTTTTTTCGGATCTACTTCTATCTATTGCATAAGCTGCTTATAACTTGTATTTGCTTAATGCTATGAGTTGTTCAATGAAAAATTTAAGTTTGTCAGAGGTATCTGTTATTGCTTTAAAACTTTCATAGAATTAGGCAAGAAGCTGAAAAAAGTTTATTTTAATACAATAAACTAAGATAATCATTTAGACGCTCCCATTTATTTCTCTACACTATTGAGAAACACATCATTATAATAATTAAACACATTTTTATTAAAAAGTCCATAGAGTATATAAAATTTGGCAAGCTTAAACTAACTGGGCCATTTGGTAGTAGGCCACCAATTTTAATATATTAAAAAATATTTAGCCATATACTATTTTCTTAGCTGCCTATGCACTGCAAAAAAATAATTATTAGCCATGCTGTGCGATTATTATAATTACAAATACAGTATGCTTAGATACAGCGATAATAAAAATAAAAGGCCGACTAGCCTTAGCATATTTATTATTTAACAAAGATTGATGCAGACATGCTAAAAATAAAACAAATTGTATTTTTTTATAATATTTAGATTTAAAAATAGTATAAAACTAAAGAAATATGAAAATACAGCTTCTGTTCACGGTTGTTTTATCGTCATATTTTATTTATATCTGTCTTCAGACAATAAGTAAATTGACTCGATTGCTAAAGTAAATTGAAAATATAATCGCTATGTGTCGCAAGGAGTTTCTAAGGAAGCCATAGAAAAGAGCAAGCAAGTGGGGGACAGAATGAAAGCTAGAGCGACTGCAGTTGTTGTCATGATGGATTGTGCCAAAAGTGTCTTAAAATCACACACACATGCACATACCCAACACATAGATACACACACGCATAGTGCTGTGCAAATAAAAGTTTGCAAATGGCGCAGCTACTCAAGCCACAAGCTGTGCCTACGCATAAAAAAAACCATTCAACCCCTGGAAGGAACTAGGCTCCAAACACCCCTTTACCCACAGATACTTTCCCAACAAGTTTGCCTTTGATTTTGCATGCCTTGTTCTAAAACTATTTGGGTTAGTTGTTAAAATGGCTGCTCTACTCTCTATACTAGTATATACTATACCATATACTAATCGTTGCCATCTTCTACGTCGACATCCTTAAATGCACTTGCTACCCTGGTACTTTCAGAGTTTTTGGCTGCAAAATAAATCATTTTGATCAAGTGAACACAGTTTGACGTTGTCTTCTTAAATATTTAAGGTACTGAAGGCGACAAAAAATAAAATCCTAAAAGTAAAATTTCAGGCATTGTAAGAAAATCAGCGGCGATGTTGCTGCCAAAGCCGATAAGAGCAGGACACAATGAAAAATTGCATCGACTACTTTCTAGGCAGTGGTGCTAATTTTTTTATTTTAATATTCTAGAAGGCCAGCGGCAAGCAACCTTGGTTGGCAAAGTTTCCATAAATAGCGCTCTGCCAAGGCTTCACTACAGAGCGCACAAAACGTGGGAGCAAACATATCCTTATATGAATATGTGGTTGGTATTTTGGATATTGATCTAAATGACAAAAAATATACGCCAAGGACATTGTTGTGCTTAAAATGCAGCTGCTAGCCAACAAGGCGTATGCTTGATATTGTGAGGTTTTAAATTTTAGTGCCAGCTTTTGGGAAATTTGACAACAAAAGATGACAACTTCTAAAAAAGAGCAACTTTTAGAGTAAAAAGTATAAAAATTGTTTTCTCCATTAAGGAAGTACACTCATAGAGTCTTCGCCAGTTTTTCCTTATTACTAAGTACTCTTATATTACATGCCTGTCATGCTCACAATTATCCTGTTTTTTGCCTTCCAATCAAATATAACATTTGTTACGGCTCTTAAGGACGAACTAAAACTTTCTTATTGCACTTTGGAAAGTAAATTTTCTTTTGCAACTGTTTGTCGTTTTATAAGTTGCAAACGAAAAACTTGTTGCACCTGCCTACGATACATAACGGAAGCATAATTCATTTGTCAACGTGCTCGACTTTTTTTCATGCCGCGTGCCACAGTTCCCTCTGACGTGGCCTAGACAAAGAGAGGGGAGTGGTGGAGCAAGAGCGTAACTTAGATAGCGTGTAACGGTCGATGCCAACTGTTGAGTTGCTGCTGGACACTCGTAGAGACGTACGGACAGTAGGAGAGAGATATTCAATTGCAGGATGCATGACTCTATAAGTGCATCTGTAGCATCGGCCATAAAAACCAAGTGCATGTTGGCCAAGTCCTCAGCCAAAACTGAAAACTGGCAGAAGGCCAAGGCGCCTAGCCGCAATGATGGTTCGCCAGTGCCCTTCGAAAATGAAAGCGCGCAAAAAGTTACGTACGAGGGCAGGTTTAAAAGTAGTAGGGTTTGAGTGCTCTAGCTTCTAAAGGCGGACAGATAGACATATGTTAGATAAAATGACCTATGCTGATATTTATCCTTCATTGCTTTTTGTATAATTATGTCGATGGGCATAGCACTTTCCTTGTGAAGGATACTGTGGGCTCAGATCTCCATGGCATGAATCTCTGCTTGAAAGATGTTGAACCAGATATGCATTACAGTAGAGATTCTGGTGGTACGTCCAATGACTCTAACACCAACGCCTTGTTCAGTTTTAGACCCATTCGTGAATCATTGTTGCCACCGGAGCTTTCCACGGAGCAGTCACCAACACAAGTATCTCGACTTGGGAGAAGAGACCTAAAGTTTTTGTTGTGAAATAAGTCTGCGATTTTCCTAAAAGGGTTCTTACAGAGAGGTGGGGCACTGCGACCAAAAGGTCTTTTATACCATGCTGATGTCCTCTTTCCAAGCCAGTACTGTTGTGAGTTCTTACCAGTCGAAACGCGAGGTTCCCTGGTGAAACGCCAACCTAACGGCTAAAAGGAAAACTATTAGGAGACTCTTCAATAAAGCTAGGAAAAGGAACTCCTCCCAGACAATGGGAGGAGCACAAGGCTGCTCTCACTGACTATAATAAGGACATCAGATAATCTAAAAGAGAAACCTGGAAGAACTTCTGCAATAATGCCCAAAACCTTGCAGAGGCGGCTAGACTTCAGCGAGTCATGGCCAAAGAGTCCTCAATCGGGGTGGGACTGTTGCGCACGAGTGATGGTGCCTTCACTTCAGACCGTAGGGAGCACTGCAGCTTTTACTCCCAACTTCCCAGGCTCTTCAATTTGCAGCAGGGATGCCCAACTCTCCGATTGGATCGAGCCAAACCTCCGAGGGGCTGCCAGAATATCTGGCACTATATTCGATGCCGACAAAGTTAGTTGGCAATTGGCTCATTTCAACCATTCAAGGCACCCGTTGGGGACGGAATTTTTCCAACAATTTTTCAGAAATGTCTGGATTTCATCGTAAACCCACTGATTTGTCTGTTTAGAGCAAGCTTTGACTGGGGATACATACCTCACTCTTGGAGGAGAGTACGGGTTGCCTTGTCAGCAGGCCAATAAACAAGCCCAAGTCATACAGACCAATCAGTCTAACCCCATTCTTTCTCTTTCAGAAGGATCTGTGATCATATGATCTCATCTAGAGCAGTTCCATACGCTAGGAATTGAATTCATAAGTGCGGCGTGTCTCTTGCTAAGATTCCAGTTGTGATCTGGATATATGATAGCCTCAGCTTGGCTGATTTTTTATGAAAATCAAACAAGGGCTGCATATGGGACGATAGGCCGTGCCGTCAGAGAGAATATCCATTCTATAATATTAGGGCTGAATCCCCATGTGATGCCAAAGAATTTCCTACACGCCCACGGATCTCGAGTTTTAAGTGGGAGTTCCAATTGAGTCATTTGTCGAGGACTACTTCTAGATGTTTGTTCTGTTCTGAATTCTCTACCTTAGTTTTACGTTGTTTATGCTGAATTTTTTCGTGAAGGGATCAATCACAGCTTTTTTGGGGTTAATGTCATTCCCTTAGCTAGGACACAATTTCAGAGCATTATCCATCATCTCTATGATGGTGTACTCAAATTTACACTTCACTATGATAGCCAGGTCATCTGCTTAGCCAATGACTTTATTACCAACCACTGTCAGCTTAGTAAGTAGCTCATCGATCAGGAGAAACCATAGCAGGGGAGATAAATCAACTTTTTGCGGACAACCTTTATAGCTCTTGTGCTGATTGTTGTACTATCTAGAGACAAAGTTATGCTCCTCTGTTGGAGCATGGATTCGATCCATGCGATCACGTGCAGAGAAAGAACCGCAGTCAGTATTGTCAAAAGCTACCTCGACATCTAGGAAGGCACACAAGGCTATGTTCTTGGAGCTAAAAACGATTTCAATCTGTCTGAATAGGTGATGTAAAGCAATCTCTGTTTACTTTCCCTTGGAGTAAGCAAACTGCATTAGATGCAGCGGGGTCGTGACTTACGGTTTGTTTCTCATATGCAGGTCGAAAAAGCTACTGACCTTGTCCAAAAAAACTTTAAAAAAAATTATGCAACAACTTGAATTTTTGTAACTTTTACACGATATTGCTGATTCGAGGTTCACTTTTCTAATGCATATCATAGTCGGTTGTATATCGCTAAAAGATTAAAACTAAAATTCTCTACAACTTTTCAGCCCTCCCTCGTACAAGCAGTACTTATGTAACGCAAAAAGAGACATTGGCGGCAACTCGACTAAGTGGCAAAACATGAACAAAAACTTTGCTTGCTGCTTCGGCGGTGACAAGTTGCAACTAATGACATTTTTGTTGTAATTAGTTGCGGCTTTGCAGCATGCAATGACAAAGACAACTACAATGATAAGGACAACAAATAAGTTGTCAGTGTTGTTAAGTTTTCGGATTTTCATAGCTTTTTTTTGTGCATTTGCTGTAAATATTTTTGCTAAAACTCGAAACTTGATGTAAGTGAATTTTATTTGTGTGCTGCTGTCGAGATTTACTTTTAAAGTGTGGGTGGGTTGTTAATATGTGTGTGTGGGTGTGTATGGCTGTCGGAGTGTATGTGTGTGGGTGTGTTTTGTAGCATGTAGCGTTTAGAACTCCTTTGTTGAAATTAGTTGCCTAATTTTTTACATGTGCGTCATCAAGCTCTGTTGCCTTTAGAGCCAGCCCAAAATATTTTGTTCCTCTGGTAGGAAAACTTGGTTTTCAATAATTTTGATTTGCAACAGGAGCAGCAGCTCCATGTAAGCAATTTGTTTGGACTAAGCTGCAATAAAAATGAAACAACAGCTGTTTTGTGGTCAACTAGTGAGCACCTCGACTAAATATAGTGTATCATTAATTCCGATTTGTAAGAGAAACAAACTTACATAGGTAGTCATAATTAATAATTCTGGAACCTGAATAACTAAATTTAAATAAAACGTTAAGCAAAATATCTTTAAAAGTTATAGCAAAATCATCAGGTTTAAATTGCGTATCTATTGAGCCATGTCTGTTTTTTCGTCCGTCTGACCGTAACAGCATATTGGTCCAGAGACCATAGGAATGAGGGTCGCCACAACCCTCCTCTGGCTAAACTCATGATACCAACAATTTTTTTTTTCACATTTTAGGACTTTTTGTAACCTTCTAACTTTTTTGTTTTTAATGAAACTACAGCGAATAAATAAATCTGGCATTGAAGAGTATTTTTAGCACGTGCATCATGGATAAAATAAAGTTCTTTTGGCAAAGCTCCTAGCTAGAGATAATGAAGATAAAATTTTAATTTTTTTTTACTACTACTTACTTTAAAAGTTCGACTTTATTAAAATATTAAATGACTTAAACAAGTACAATGATAGCATTATAATATGCAGGAATGTTGAAAAAAAAAATAAAATATAATTTTATATTATATTCAATTTCATATTATTATATAAATGAACTTGTATAATAGCGGGCAAAAGTAGTCGTGGCTTAACTCATAAAGATATGTTCTTTATCAGCGTCAAAAGCCAAGTCGATTTCTGTCTATCCATTTGTCTCTGCGTCTATCAGTATGAACAAAAGTATTCCGGTGATTATACGAACTAAAGAGCTCGAATTTCCTCAATAGATTCACAAATGGTAGTGAAATGGCAGATGAATGTTCGATATCTTTGACCGTTCCCCCTTAGGAGAATTTTGTGGTATCCTTCGGATTTTAATATATTTAAAAACTATCTTTTTAAGAATAGTATGGCGCATATTTTTTTAAAAGCTGAAGAAAATTTCGAAAAGTTATAACTAAAAAAACTGGTCCAAGTAGCTTTTGACGTCCTGATTTGAGGTAAAGGTTCTCCCATCCAAAAATTTTGCGGAGATCGCAGCAAGTAATAGTCCGAAGGTACTAAGTCTAGGGAATATGGTGGGTATGGTAGCACATCTCATTCAAGCTGCAAAAAGTTTTTCACAAGTCATTAATGTTGTATGAGGTCTCGCATTATCCTCGTGAAACACTACACCTTTTTTTTGTGACTATCGGCCTTCGAAGTGGTTTGAGCTGGATCATCCTTTTTAGACCATGATCTTTTGCGCTTTACATTCATATCAACAGCCCACTTTTCCTAGCCAGTAACAATGCGCTTCAAAAATTGATCACTTCTTTGACGTTTGATAAAGCAAATCACAGTCGTTAGTGCGTTAAAGCAAATTTCGTTCTGTAAGTACATGAAAAACCCATATGCAAAGCTTTGAAATCAATCCTGACGTTTCATGTACTTGTGAACGATAGCGGTTGACAAATTTAATCTTTCAGCAATCTCTCGAGTTGATATTCGACGATTTGCATCGACCAGCGATTATATTTTGTCCTCATCGGCTTCAAGAGGCCTTCCAGGTCATGGTGCATTCTCAAGATCGAAAATATTTTTTACAAAAAAGACTTACTATATCAGCTGTTCAAATATATAAAATTAAAGCGGTTAAGAGTGAAGTTGGCTGCGAAAAAATTCAATAAGATCAGCTGTTGTCATTCACCGAAATTACTTAGTGAACAACCCAATACATAATCTTCAAGAACAAATGATGGAGTGCTTGAGGAATTATGAGGAATATTATACTAAAGAAATATTTGAACTTTTTTTTTGTTTTTCCATATTTGTGACCTTACAAGGATAGATTCCATAGAGAATGTTGAAATTTAATTACAAAATGTATTTCACTTTTGATTAGTTGTGCATCTCAAAGATCCAATATGCAATATGGCAACTAATTAGAATTTTCGACGGTTCTTGGCTGTTTGTATTTAGTTTTTGAAGGTTCTCTTAAAATCTACTAAGTATTCAAAAGGAGCTTAAACTGGCCATACTCTTTCGATCATATATCAATTATTGCGATTTTATATATTGGAAAAATTATCGAACTGTGGATCACAGCCGTCGTTTCCTATGTAAAAAAAATTTAAAAATTATTTTTATACCCTGTACTAAAAAGTACAAAAGGTATACAAGATTTGTTTAATGTATGTAACGGATAGAAGAAGGCGCGGCAGACCCCAAGTCCTTTATGCCAAAATGCTTATCATAACCTAGGGTAGCGTTTGAGACATGTCCGTCCGTCCGTCCGAATGAACGCATAGATCTCGGAGTCTAGAAGAGCTGGAAACACCAAAACTTTACCAGCTGGTGCGCATATTTCCTCAAAAGATGAAATTTATTGAGTCATGTTAATATCTTCACCCATTCTACCCTACAGTAGATTTTCGGTATTTTGGGCACACCGTTTAATATTTTCATCTGAAATTTAACAGAGTGATACCCTATGGTTCCAAGCATGTGTGTGTCAACAATGAAAATTGGACAAATTCAGCAAAAGCTATAGTAAAAAAAAACAAACTGCGTCATTATTTGACTATACCTAATTATCACAATTTTTTGTTAAGCTGATTCATGTGGCGCCAATGAACAAAACCACATCCAAATTTTATCGATGCGGAC
This sequence comes from Chymomyza amoena, assembly GCA_037043745.1. Taxonomy (NCBI): domain Eukaryota; kingdom Metazoa; phylum Arthropoda; class Insecta; order Diptera; family Drosophilidae; genus Chymomyza; species Chymomyza amoena. The sequence continues at coordinate 216,299 of JBAMAX010002515.1, forward strand.
CGGACAGAAAAGTCGTCGGAGTGCTCCGAAAGTTACCTGAAACATGATGACCATCATTAAAGAAGTCCATATACTGATGTCCGTCTGTTTGTCTATCCAAGGCCAATGTATTGAAGTTTAAGGAATAAAGAATAATCGATATGCTTCAAGAAGTCAGGCTACAAGAGCAAGTGGTTTATATTATTCAAAGATCGCATCCCAGAGAAGATTTATGGATTAGAAATACGCAGCTGGAGAGGGATATACGGATTGCAAAGCTGGAACGCTAGAAGAAGGTGAGTACCCAAACGTAATTTAGTTGATAAGGCTAAAGATATAAGTAATAGGAAAATAGTGAGAATACAGTCACGCCACGTTTCTTCTGTATGTATACTTTCCCTTCTTTGGTGAAAGGTTCGTCTAGGCAAAAGAGGAGGAGTAGCTATTGCTCCACCTGAGAGGACAGCGAACTCTGCATATGATCACAGATTATGATTCAGAGGAATCATCGCAATCGATGTAACGTGTTTTCTCCCACACCCTACCACACCCCAACATATCAACTTGAAACTCTCTCCATATACTTTAAATATATTTTTTGATGTAACTTTCGAGTTTCATCACAATCGGTAAAAGTCCACGAAAATTATAGGTATAAATATCGTATTTCACCAAAAAAAATTAGTAGGAATATGCAGAAAAAAATGTTTTCGAGAGAAAAAGTACAGGGTATTTCAATGTCTGTACCACATTTTTTTTAAGTTTAAGTTGCCTAATTCTAACTCATTTAAGTATCACTATTATCACCTATTAATCCACTAATAAACAGCCGCTGCCCAAATGCAAAAAGGTTCAGAACCCAACTAAATGACTTAACTGCATTTAATGCTTTAATTGCCTAAGTTTAGCTCATTTAAATATCACTCAACGCAGTTGCAGCTGCGCAGCTGTCATATTTAACTTCTCTCCAAATGCACTCAAGTTGTTTGTGTAATTTTTTGCCATTCTGCTTTCTCTCAAGAATTTGGCTGAGTTTTTTTTATTCATGCGCATGCTCGTTGCACTCATTAGTCATTCGATGCGTTTAGTCTTTCGTGTTAAGTCGAAGTGCGTGGGCGGTTTCGGTTTCGTGCGCGCCTAAGTAAATATGCAGTGCGTGTGTGTGAGTGCAAGTGTGAGTTTGTGATATATGTATAAGTAATAACACGTGCATAGTGCAAGCTGTTTTGATTTTTATTTAATCAAATGCCGGCGGCAAAGCGGTTGTTATTTATCTCATATATATTATCTATGTGTAAAGTTCAATATATATATATTTTTATACCCTGTACCGTATGGTACTAAGGGTATATTAAGTTTGTGCAAGCCGAAAATGTATGTAACATATAGAAGGAGACGTCGGAGACACCCCAAAGTTACCTAAAATATGATCAGGGTGAATAGAGAAGTCGATATACCCATGTCCGTCTGTCCGTCTGTCCGTCTGTCCGTCCGTCTGTCCGTCCGTCCGTCCGTGTGAACGCCTAGATCTCAGAGATGGTAAGAGCTAGAGCTACCAAACTTTCACATTAGATCCCATATTATTCCATAGGAGGCAAGTTTATTTTATTTTTTTGATATCGGGGATAAATTATATAGCTCCCATGGGGGTGTTTGAGACGACCTCGACAAAAAAAAGCGTTTTAGATGAATAATTCGTTTGTTTATGAAGATATCGTAACCAAATTTGGTATTCGAAAGTTTTATATAGTTCCCAATCACTGTACCAAATTTGATCGAAATCGGTTGACTATATCATATAGCTCCCATAGGACCGATCGGCCAAAATAACTTTTTTAAAGAAAAATTCGCTATATTTCGTTTTTTAATAAAGATATCCTAACCAGATTTGGCGTTTGGAAATTTTTTAGACCACTTAAGCAATGTGCCAAATTTGAACAAAATCGGTTGACTATATCATATAGCTCCCATAGGTCCGATCTTCCAAAATATCGATTTTTTAACAAAATTTGTTGTGTTTCGTTTGTTTGTTGAGATATTGGGACCAAATTTGACATTCGTTAGTATTTTATAGTTCCTAACCACTGTACTAAATTTAATCCAAATCGTTTGACTAGATCATATAGCTCCCATAGGACCAATCGGTCCAAAAACACGTTTTTTATACAAAATTCGATGTGTTTTGTTTGTTTGTAAAGATATTTGAAATAAATTTGGCATTCATATCTTTTTTAAGGTATTTAAGCACTGTGTCAAATTTTATTGAAATCGGTTGACTATATCATATAGCTCCCATAGGAACGATCGGTCAAAAAAAAAAATTTTTGCTTAAAAATTCTTCTGGTTTTGGTTTTTTGTGAAGAAATTGGACTTTATTACAAGCTAGTGGTACAGGGTATCCTAAAGTCGTCCGCGCCCGACTTTACGTCCGCCATTTTTTTTATATGTTTTTTATGTGTTTGTGTAATAAATTGTATGCAAGTGCGTTATATCGTTTAATGCGTTTCGTTTCGTTTTCGAGCCGTAAGAGCGAAAAATTATATGTACATACATATTCGAATAATTTACATATGTATATAAAATGGGCAATTAAAGGTAAGTTTCTGCTATTATATACTGCATTTAAATTGATTTACAAAATGACACAAAGCCGCCTTTAATGCATTTAATTAAGAAGCTGACGAAAATCAAATCAAATGATAAGTTTTAATTTTACAGAAAATTTTTTTGATGCATAATTTAAAAAGCCAATAATTTGTTTTTATAACGATTGATAATAGTATTGATGTAAGACGTCTCTACTAGAATGTACACCAAAAGAGCAGGCAATGGTATTGTACTGCCGCGCTGTGTGCAATAGATCTGGTGACGCACTGCAGTACGTGTTGGATGTAGGTTTGGTACTGATTCCCAGCCTTTGCGAGTTGGCTTCTATTTATTAAATATTAAAATACTCAATATAAAAAAGTTACATAATAAACGCTGTGTTATAAGTAGCAGCGTACTAGGTATCTAAAATGTGTATATGAATGTCAAGTGCACCGTCTTATCTTTATGGGAGCACAATTGATATTTGACCTAAGCAGTCGCATTCCAATGCAGGGAGTTTATCCCTTGTAGTTTAGGCACCACATACATGATACTCACACATATGCAGGCCACTTGAGGTCTAAATAACTAGTAAGAATAGTCATAAACTATCCCTATAATGTGCGCTGCAAAGGATCTGATGAGATGTCAGATGTTCATGTCTGAACACGTTTGAATAGATTTCATATTCTGGACGTTCAAGATCGATTTGTATTATAATGTATAATCATTTTTAGCAAATATTTATACCCTGTACCGTATGGTACCAAGGGTATATTAAGTTTGTGCAAGCCGAAAATTTATGTAACATATAGAAGGAGACGTCGGAGACACCCCAAAGTTACCTAAAATATGATCAGGGTGAATAGAGAAGTCGATATACCCATGTCCGTCTGTCCGTCGTCCGTCCGTCCGTCCGTCCGTGTGAACGCCTAGATCTCAGAGATGGTAAGAGCTACAGTTACCAAACTTTCACGTTAGATCCCATATTATTCCATAGGAGGCAAGTTTATTTTATTTTTTGATATCGGGGATAAATTATATAGCTCCCATGGGGGTGTTTGAGACGACCTCGACAAAAAAAAAAGCGTTTTAGATGAATAATTCGTTTGTTTATAAAGTATCGTAACGAAATTTGTATTCGAAAGTTTTTTATAGTTCCCAATCACTGTACCAAATTTGATCGAAATCGGTTGACTATATCATATAGCTCCCATAGGACCGATCGGGCAAAATAACTTTTTTAAAGAAAAATTCGCTATATTTCGTTTTTTAATAAAGATATCGTAACCAGATTTAGCGTTTGGAAATTTTTTAGACCACTTAAGCAATGTGGCAAATTTGAACAAAATCGGTGGACTATATCATATAGCTCCCATAGGTCCGATCTTCCAAAAAATCGATTTTTTAACATAAATTTGTTGTGTTTCGTTTGTTTGTTAAGATATTGGGACCAAATTTGACATTCGTGAGTATTTTATAGTTCCTAAGCACTGTACTAAATTTAATCCAAATCGTTTGACTAGATCATATAGCTCCCATAGGGCCAATCGGACCAAAAACACGTTTTTTATACGAAATTCGATGTGTTTTGTTTGTTTGTAAAGATATTTGAAATAAATTTGGCATTCATATATTTTTTAAGGTATTTAAGCACTGTGTCAAATTTTATTGAAATCGGTTGACTATATCATATAGCTCCCATAGGAACGATCGGTCAAAAAAAATTTTTTTGCTTAAAAATTCTTCCGTTTTTGGTTTTTTGTAAAGAAATCGGACTTTATTACAAGCTAGTGGTACAGGGTATACTAAAGTCGTCCGCGCCCGACTTAACGTCCGCCATTTTTTTATTTTGTGTTGATGACTCACTGGAACACACTCAATCCTGTCATTATTTATTGATTTTACTTATAAAATAAGCTGATTGTCTTATATGACAGATTGCAAATACAAAAATACATTAACCAAAAAAAATTCGTTTGTTAATAAAGATATAGTAACCAGATTTGGCAGTCAGAAGTTTTTATAGAATTTAGTCAAGTTTTCTCAATCACTACTTAGTACCTAAGCACTACTTAGTACCAAATTTTAGTAGAATCGGTTGACTATATCAGGCCGATCTTCCAAAAAATCGATTTTTGGACCAAATTCGGTATGATTCGTTTGTTTATGAAGATATCGTAATCAAATTTGGCACTCGTAAGTTCTATGTACGTAAGTCTCAAGCACTGTACCAAATTTTATCGGTTGACTATATCGATATGAGCTCCTGAATAGGACCAATCGCTCCAAAAATGCGTTTTTATACCCTGTACCGTATGATACAAAGGATATATTATGTTAAGTTTGAGCAAGCTGAAAATGTATGTAACATATAGAAGGAGTCGTCGGAGACACCCCAAAGTTACCTAAAATATGATCAGGGTGACTAGAGAAGTCGATATACCTATGTCCGTGTGTCCGTCCGTCTGTCCGTTTCGAACGCCTAGATCTCAGAGATGGTAAGAGCTAGAGTAACCAAACTTTCACATTAGATCCCATATTATTCCATAGGAGACAAGTTTATTTTAATTTTTTGATATCGGGGTTAAATTATATAGCTCCCATAAAGGTGTTTCAGACGACCTCGAAAAAAAAACCAAAAGTTTTAGACGGATAATTTGTTTGTTTATAAAGATATCGTAACCAAATTTGGCATTCAAAAGTTTTTTCTAGTTCCTAAGCACTGTACTAAATGTATATCAAAATCGGTTTACTAAATCATGTAGGTCCCATAGGTCCGATCGGCCAAAATAACTTTTTTTATACAAAATGCGCTATATTTAATTTTTTTATAAAGGTATCGTAACCAGATTTGGCATTAAGAAGTTTTTTAGAGCACTTAAGTATTGCACCAAATTTGAACAAAATCGGTAGACTATATCATATAGCTCCCATGAAGACGATCTTCAAAAAATCGATCTTTTAACAAAATTTGTTTTGTTTCGTTTGTTTGTGAAGATATTGAATTTAAATTTGATATTCGTAAGTTTTTTTATAGTTTCTAAGCAATCTATTACATTTAATCAAAATCGATTTGACTATTGATATAGCTCCCATAGGAGCAATCGGCCCAAAAAACGTTTTTTATGCAAAATTAATTTTATTTCATTTGTTTGTAAAGATATTGGAACTAATTTCGGCATACAGTTTTTTTTTAAGGTATTAAAGCACTGTGTCAAATTTAATCGAAATCAGTTAACTATATCATATAGCTCTCCGTAGGTGATATCATATAGCTCCCATAGGAACGATCAAAAAAAATGTTTGCTTAAAAATTCTTCTGTTTTTGGTTTTTTATGTATGAACCGGAATTTTTTGCGAGCTAGTGGTACAGGGTATCCCAAAGTCGACCGCCCCCAACTTTACGCACGCCATTTCTTATAATAAATTAGTAATGCAATCAATTTTTAAATGCAAATATTTTGAAAATACATAATAATTGCCCATACAAATGGCCACAGCTTTTCAACGTTTCTTCGCTAATAATTTTTAAATTGTATTAGTTCAATCGTCCAGTTCGTGAATTTCAAAAAGCTTTAAAAAATAATTTTATAAAATTTTGTTCGATTAGTTAGGATTTTTTTCTATAAAATTTTACAAAAAATTAGTTTAATTGCCTCAGGTGACCCTATTCGAAGTTCACTTCGAAATTCCTGCTCTTCCAAATATATCCATCCAATAGGCAGCGTTTGACTGGGCCACTATACAAAAACTTATAGTCTTCAAACCAAATGAACTAATTATTTCCATCGATTTTTCTCAACATAAAAGCATTTTACTATTTAGCTCCATACTTAACATATATTGTTTATTTTTTTTGGTTTTTCACTTTAAGTAGATCCTTAAGCCACACATTGTAAGTGATGGCAACATAAAAGCTAATGTGGAACAACAAATTTTTATGTCCTGTTTCGTTTCATGTATTGTATTGTGCTGGTTTCCCTTGGGGTAACGCGAACTCGAATTGTATTACGTATACGCCACATACCACAGAGCAATAGTCAACAGATTGTTGGAGTTTCTTTTGGCAATAACTTTGAGTTGTATCTTTTGATTGTATTTATTCGAAAAACAGCCCAAAGGCACACGGCAGTTTATGCAGTGCAGTCAGAGTACTGATGTACTCCAGGTGTGTGTTTATCCGCTTTTATAGATTAAGATACCTTCAACTGAAAAGTGTAAAACTTGTGTAAAAGCAGGAGAGATTCCTCTGTCAGTCATGTGGGGAGGATGACATGAAACCATAGCTAAAGTTTCGTATATAGTTGGAAATTTGACGCTGGCATTCAATTAAAGGCAAAGATTTCCATATTCCTGCAGGCTTGTTTCGTTTATTAAGCCAGTTGTTTTGCTAATTGGGTAGGATATAAGGCTAAAAATAGTTTTCTAATTGCTATGCTTAGCAGAGAATTTGAGCCTGCACAATTATGATTTAAAACACAATTGGACAGGATTAAATTTTTGCAGGTACAATAAATATTATTTTTTAGAAAAACAAATTGGCATGCTCAATTTAAAAGGAATTATTGCTATTCGGTTCTTGATAAAAAAATTGTACAATTTTTGGTATTGAATCGAAAAAAAAAATAGTTTTAAATATTTATGAACAATTATTTATCTCGATAATGGTATAAATAGAATAGAATATCAAAGAATTTAATTTATTTTTTGTATATTTATGTATTGACAATCAACCGATAAATTCATAAGGTTATAATTCAATTTTGACAGAGGAAATAAAGCGGTACACAATAAACATAACTTAGCTTGTGATAGAAGAATATTTAAATAATTATTTTAGAAATGCGTACAATTTTAATTATTTCAATACAATATTTAATACAATATTCGGTTTCCAACCACATGACATGTGGTTTAAAAATAAATTCGAATAAAATGTTTGGAATAGTTTCTTGTTGCATGGCCGAATAAAACTTAAGCAAAATTATTTCTTAAATTTAAGGGAAATTTGAATTAAAATTTTTATTTAAAAGACATAATAATAAAGATGTAGCCATAATTTAATCAAATGAAAGATTAAACGCTATGCAGCACGCGAAAGGTTTAAAGGTGTGCTAAATAGAATAAAGGAAATATAGGGATATATTCTGGGAATATTTACGATATCGAAACAAAAAAATATAAAATTGGGTACATTGTAAATGGCTAATTTGGTTTAATTTTTTTATTTAATATAATGTCATAATAACCTTCTTCGGGTTACGGCTAAACCTCGACAGCTCTCGCCAGGCGCCTCTGTTTTGTGCTCCGTCTCCAATTAGAAATACCCAGGGAGGATCTGCTCTCCTCCACTTGAAGATGAGTAGAGGCAGATCTTGTAGATGTGTTACTTTTGTTGATCGAGGAGGTCTCTGCTACACATTTGCTTACTGAGACCATAGAAACACCTATTGGCAAGTGTGATTCTTCGTTTTACCTCCAGGCTGATGTCAATTTCGGTGTTAGTGGCGGTGCCAAGGTACGTCAATTCCACATGGGAGCCCAGACGCTGTGCGTCCCTGTTCGTGAACAGCATACTATACCGATCAAAAAGTTTTTGGGAATTTCGATTTAAAAGGCGCACGCCAAATGAAAAGGTATATATTTTTTTATTAGAGTTGGTAGGACTGTTTTTGACATCTTATCATAATTTGAGCGCAATTTGCCTTATTGGTATTGGTTTGGAAGCTGTTGTTGTTAGTCGAAAAAAGGACGCTCTTCGATTTTTGCAATGGAAGAAAAACGTGTATCAACGATTTTGTTTGAAATTTTGTGTTGCGAATAAAGATGTTGCAAAAGCCCTTCACTGAGGACTATATGTCCAAAACACAGGTATACGATCGGTACAAATTGTTCAGAGAGGGTCGTGAAAACGTCACTGATTTGCCCAACTCGTACCAAAAACGTTGAATTTTTTTCATTATTTTGGAATTTTTGGCCAAACACTCAACAAATGTGGTCGCTCTGGCTCCGTATGCAGCAGATATGGCACCGTGTGACTTTTTCATGTTCCCCAAACACAAATTGCCATTAAGAGGGAAGCGTTTTGACACCATTGAGATCATCAAACAAAATTCGAAGAAAGAACTCAGAGCCATCCCTGCTCAGGCCTACCAGAAGTGTATGGATGATTGGATCAAGTTTGGAATTTGTGTGTAAGCTCTAATGGTGAATACTTCGAAGACGATAATAAATATATGATTTAACATTTAAGAAAAATGTGTTTTTTTTTTTTTTAATTCCAGATTGGTATTAGGTTTATAATAAAAACAAACTTTTGATACAACGACGTCTGCTTTTGACTCAAAAACTAGCTGAAAATGATATGCACTAATAAACAAAATATTCGAAATTGAGAAGAAAATAAAAACTTTAAAAACTAGAAGGCATGTTAATATTATATGTACATAGTGCCGAAGGCCTTTTGCTGCCAGTGCCTAGAATTTAGTTAAGTTAGTTTTTAAATTTACCTAACTGTATTAAATAAATAAATAAATAAATATAATCATAAAACTATTTTAAAAAACCAGAGAACGCAAACTACTTGGGCGATTTTAAAATGAAATGATTGACTGATTAGTTTTAAAAATAATGCATAATTTATTTAGGTTCATTGTTTAATGCATACTATCTGAGAGTTCACTCTACTAGATATATATTTTAAAAGACTTTTGGCCAAACGACTATCGAAAACGATAATTACATAAAAATGCATTTATTTTTAAAAACTTCTTTAGTTTTTTTTTTATAGCAAACAGTTGTTATTATTTAAAATTCAAACCAAATTTTTTTGGTTAAAAATTATTTTTGTACTTCTATTATTATTTAGAAATTACTTTTAAACCGAAATCAATTCGTAAAAAGTAATAACTGACTTTTATATAAACCTCTAGACTGGCTAGAATCGTGATAACTATTACAAAAATACCATTTCGTGAATAACTCTCTTCCGATATCTCCGAGGAAAATAAGTCGTCTACCTTATTCCATTATATTATATTTTATTGCAAGCAGTGATACAGGGTATTCCAAAGTCGTCCGCGCCCGACTTTAGTGTAAGCTATCGTTTACTATACTAAGTTTTATCTATATATATACTTTTTGCTTTTTTTAGCTTACGATTCATAACTCGTTTAAGTAGTGATTGGCTTAAAGCGCATTTTTTTTTAAATTTTATGAATTTTATAGATTTTATTTAATTGTTTTTATATTTTACTATTTTATCTACGTCCAATAATGGAAAGTATACCGTTCCCGAACTAAACACATTATGGTGAAAAATCTGCGGAGCAAATCAATACTTGAGAGGCGTATTCGGGTAGTCATTTGCAACTTATACAATCCATTTACGAACAGGATTGTGTAATCCCAGGCAAATAATTTAAGTCTGCCGTCTGAGTTTTTATCCGGGTGTGCCACTATTCGCGGTGCTTTGCGTTCCTCGCTTAACCGTGCCTCTGCAGACATCTTGCATCAAATTTTACTTCTAGTCTCGCCTGAACTCGACGTTATCAAAAACAAAAAAAAACCTTTACTTATTTGAAGAAATTTCTAAAATTTCGCTGAGCTCGAAATTGTATAGACTTTTTGGCAAATGAATGCACATGTTAAGAAATTGCTCTTGTAGGTTGATTTGCTGTTTTTGATACATTCTTATACCCTTTATCGTATGGTACAAAGGGTATATTAAGTTTGTGCAAACCGAAAATGTATGTAATATAGAAGGAGTCGTCGGAGATACCCCAACCTAAAATATGATCAGGGTGACTAGAGAAGTCGATATACCCATGTCCGTCTGTCCGTTTGAGCGCCTAGATCTCAGAGATGGTAAAAGATAGAGTAACCAAATTTTCACATTAGATCATATATTATTCCATAGGAGACAAGTTTATTTTATTTTTTTGATACCGGGGTTAAATTATATAGCTCCCATAGGGGTGTTTGAGACAACCTCAAAAAAACCCAAAAGTTTTATATTAATGAACTCGTTTGTTTATGAAGATATCATAACCAAATTTGGCAGTCTAACGTTTTTTTATAGTTCCCAAGCTTTTTAATCTTAAGGTATGCTTCGTCTTGCCCTCGTTTACCGCTAGACCTACTTTCGTTGACTCCTTTTCGATTGCGGAAAATGCCGCAGTAACATCTCGCTTACAACACCCGTTTATATCGATATCATCAGCGTATGCAAGACGCTGGACACTCTTGTAAAAAATAGTGCCATTGCGATGTACACAGGCCTTCCGCAGTACCCCTTGTCACCTTGTCTAAAACCTCGAACAGTATTGAAAGGTTTGGAGAGGTCCGTTCCTACCTTGACAGAGCTGATGGTGCCGTTGAATATCATTCTGCAAAGACGAATCAGCTTTGCAGGAATACCGAACTCAGACGTGGTTGTGTATAGGGCTATTGAATGCAGCTTTGTAATCGATGAAGAGATAATGGGTATCGACCTTTTTTTCGTGGGTCTTTTCCAGAATTTGACGTAGAGTAAAGATCTGGTCTATGGTGGACTTACCAGGTCTGAAGCCGCACTGATAGGGTCCGATCAGTGTGTTGGCATATGGATTCAGTCTTTCACATAATACGCTCGACAGGATCCTTGTATGAGATGGCATTAAGACTGATTCCCCGGTAGTTGGCCTTCTTCAGTACAGGGCAATGGACACTGAGCTTCCAATCGTCGGGTATGCTTTCCGCTAGCCATATTTTGCATAGAAGCAGATGCATGATGGGGTCATCAGCTCGTCGCCACCAGCCTTAAACAACTCTGCAGGCAGTCCATCAGCACCGGCTGCTTTGTTGTTGTTGAGCCGCATTAGGCATGGCTAGGTGGTGGAACACACATATTGTCGTTGGTCGGTGATATAAGGTTGTTTCCCCAACGGCGGCATTTGCGGCATCGTCGCCTGCAAGCAGCTTGCCATTTGCGTCTCGGCAGTTTGATGCTCAGGGCTTAAAAACTTGCGTAAGACGGTTGACTTTTTGGTAGAATTTTTGAGCGTCATTTCTGCCTTGTAACACATCGAGATCCTCACGATTTTCCTGCTCCCGTTTCTTCCGTCTGAAAAAGCGCCTCTCTTCCTCTTCTACCTGTAAGTTTCCAATATGGCACGCAGTGCGGCAGACTGCAGCGTTCTTTTATCGGCGGCGCTTTTCGCGGCAGTTGCCTCGCGACACTCCTCGTCATACCATTGGTTCCGTTGCTCAAGAGCAATGTTAATTTATTTTAACTACGTATAAAAAAATTCGGTTTTTTAAAAAAAAATCAAGCAATATATATTCTTTAAAATATCATGAAGAATTATTCTAATTTTTGACATTTTTTTCATACATTAAAAAAAAACATTAAAAAATTGCCAATTTATTGTTATTAACTTTGTTTTGCCAAATCTGTTTGATTTATATTCGAATCACAGAAAGAACGACGTTATACAAAAAAAAAATATGGCGATTGACTTATTAAGAAAATTTCCTTTTTTTTTTTAAGTGTTTTTATAAAATTAGATGTATTTTTAATCGGCCATTTAACTATTGACAACAAAGATTAAAAAAAAAATTGGTTGAAAAACACATTTTTCTTAACTTCACCCGTAACGTATTAAGTTTAAAAACTAAAATTTTGAGAACATTATCTTTATCAGCTATATCCTTTATCTAAAACTGTTATACATTTTATAAAAATATTGCCCTTGTAGTCTTATTTATATAACATTTTTTTTAGTTGGGATTTTTTTTATTTTTTGAATGGGTAATCTATTTAATATCTGAATTTTTAGATAATTTCCGGAGATTTTAGAATTTCCGTAAGGTTATTTAAAATAATGAAATTTTTTTGTCGAATAATTCTATAACGTTTTTATGTAGTTTATTTTCCTCCTTTTTAATTTTTAATTTATTTTTTTCAAATTTTTGGCGTTCTATCTATAAACCCCGCAATGCGTGAGTCCTTCATAAGCATCGTACGTAATGATCCTTGTGGTGCCATTTTGTAAAAGTATCATATATTTACTTAACATCTAGTATGTCAAGCATTTGCATTTTAACTTGGCCAAAAAAAAATCGTCGAGTTGATGGCTCACTGCAGTGTGCTAAAGTATTTTATACGACAGCTATTGGCCAAATAAAAAATTTACTACTACTAGGAAAAACTTTGGCACATGAAAATCACGTTAATGTGTGACATGACATAAGTGTTAAAGGAACATGCGGCCTGACAGTGTCTGCTTGTCTCTAAGACTTTCTCTCGCTTTGCTTGATTGCTCCCCAAGGTGTTGCACGCGGCGCCTCAAGTTGCAAGGTTATCCAAGTTCAAAGCAACTGCACTTGATATCAAAATTTAATTGTTTTATGGTTGCACATTTTCATGTGCGGCTTTTGAGTCTGGCAAAAACACATTGCAGAAATAACAAACGTGCAACGTTGCCTTGCCGCAAAATTTTAATGAAAATTTGCATATGCGCGCGTAGCTGCCACATGCAGCAGCGACGTCGGCGGTAGCGTCGACAGCGACTGTGGCAACAACAGCGGCCAACAGCAATGGCCAAGTAAGTGAGCCCTCAGTTGGGCGCGCATTGCGTGGCACTTTGGCAAATCATTTGCATATCATAAAAATTCATTTTGTAGCCATTTTTGTTTACTTTTTAAATTGAGCAGCCGCAAAAGTTTAGCATTGAATTATAAAGTAACGATAGTAACTCACACCGCCCCTGCCCGCCCCACTATCTGTTATGTATATTTAAACATTTATGTACTGCTTCGATCTTGTTGTACATATATATCTAGTACGTGCAGTACGCACGAGTTTTGGCCCAGTTAGTAGTCAGTTGGAAGTTGTTGGAGCATGTGGCGCCATGGCTCATTGCTGTTGCTGTTGCTGCTGTCCGAGTTCTTGTCTGCATATAAATTGCTTTAACTTGTAGTTCCAATTTTATCTCTGCCAGACTGACGGACTGGAGCATGGGAAAGCTGAGTTTGTCTTGCCGGGCACAGTGCACGCACATCAAATACATCAATGTGTTGTTCGTGTCTATAACTCGACTATCTAAGGGGAGTTTTAAAGGAAAAAAATGCAAACAGATACTCTTTATTTTGGAACTGCTAACTAGGTAGCTGGCCAATTCATTATTTTAGGCAATTACTTCCAAAAATTTGAAAAGGAACAAAAGTGGTCTGAAAAAATATTAGTTTTGAGATAAACCCATAAACCAAATTATTTTTAATGTTACTTGTACTTATACCGAAACAATCTAAAAAAAATCTGTTTTATATTCATTTGCATATCAGAACTAGTTCAGATGATTGATTAAGGGTAGATTCTTTCAAATTTAGCCAAGAAGAAGGCGAAGTTTGACTTTCTTTTCTGATTGTTAAACGCGATTTTTATTGGCTGCCCTTGTCAGCCTCTGCATGCAGAACATCGTCACCGAATTTCAGTTTTTTGAAATGAAAATTTATTTTTATCTATTGAAATAAATTAAATTTTCTGAAGCGTGTGCCAAATCAGATGGGTTTTAAAATTTTATTTATTTTTTATGTGTTTTGCTTAAAAATAACAATATAACAATTCAAATATGCTTTTAATGAAAGGAATCGAAACAATAGATCAAGTGCCTGTGCTTAAAATTCTGATGAAAAACATGGTTCCGAGAAAAATGCGTGTAAAGTTTTTAGGTCCTATCAAGACGCTCCATTTCTATAAATCTCGATCGCATCGAAAAATCCTTTCGTACATATATTCTACGAATAAGTAGCTTTCATTTTTTGTACGCTGTACCGTATGGTACAAAGGGTATATTAAGTCTGTGCAAGTTTGTGTGACATATCGTCGGAGACACCCCAAAGTTACCTAAAATATGATCAGGGGGACTAGAGAAGTCGATATATCCATGTCCGTCTATCCACTCATCCGTCCGTTAGAACGCCTAGATCTCAGAGATGATAAGAGCTAGAGTAACCAAACTATCACATTAGATCCAATATTATTCCATAAGAGACATGTTTATATTATTTTTTTGATATCGGGGTTAAATTATTGTATATAGCTCCCATATGGGTGTTTGAGACGACATAGAAAAAAATGGCGGACGTAAAGTCGGGCGCGGACGACTTTAGGATACCTGTACCACTAGCTTGTAATAAAGTCCGATTTCTTCACAAAAAACCAAAAACAGAAGAATTTTTAAGCAAAAAATTTGTTTTTGACCGATCGTTCCTATGGGAGCTATATGATATAGTCAACCGATTTCAATAAAATTTGACACAGTGCTTAAATACCTTAAAAAAAAATATGAATGCCAAATTTATTTCAAATATCTTCACAAACAAACAAAACACATCGAATTTTGTATAAAAAACGTGTTTTTGGACCGATTGGTCCTATGGGAGCTATATGATCTAGTCAAACGATTTGGATTAAATTTAGTACAGTGCTTAGGAACTATAAAATACTCACGAATGCCAAATTTGGTCCCAATATCTTAACAAACAAACGAAACACAACAAATTTTGTTAAAAAATCGATTTTTTGGAAGATCGGACCTATGGGAGCTATATGATATAGTTAACCGATTTTGTTCAAATTTGGCACATTGCTTAAGTGGTCTAAAAAATTTCCAAACGCCAAATCTGGTTACGATATCTTTATTAAAAAACGAAATATAGCGAATTTTTCTTTACAAAAGTTATTTTGGCCGATCGGTCCTATGGGAGCTATATGATATAGTCAACCGATTTCGATCAAATTTGGTACAGTGATTGGGAAAATTGATTATAAAAACTTTCGAATACCAAATTTCGTTACGATATCTTCATAAACAAACGAATTATTCATCTAAAACGCTTTTTTTTGTCGAGGTCGTCTCAAACACCCCCATGGGAGCTATATAATTTATCCCCGATATCAAAAAATAAAATAAACTTGCCTCCTATGGAATAATATGGGATCTAATGTGAAAGTTTGGTAACTCTAGCTCTTACCATCTCTGAGATCTAGGCGTTCACACGGACGGACAGACGGACAGACGGACATGGGTATATCGACTTCTCTATTCACCCTGATCATATTTTAGGTAACTTTCGAGTGTCTCCGATGTCTCCTTCTATATGTTACATACATTTTCGGCTTGCACAAACTTAATATACCCTTAGTACCATACGGTACAGGGTATAAAAATAAAAGTTTTAGATGAATAATTCGTTTGTTTATGAAGATATCGTAACCAAAATTGGTATTTTTTATAGTTCCGAAGCACTGTTCCAAATTTGATCAAAATCGGTTGACTATATCATATAGTTTCCATAGGAGCGATCGGCCAACATAACTTATTTTATCCAAAATTTGCAAAATTTCGTTTTTTAATAAAGATATCGTATCCAGATTTGAAAATTTTTTAGAGCACTTAAGCAATGTGCCAAATTTGAACAATATCGGTTGACTCATATAGCTCCAACAGGGCCAATCTTCCAAAAAATCGATTTTTGAAAAAAAAAGTTTTTGCTTTAAAATTCTTCTGTTTTTGGTTTTTTATGAAGGAACCGTATTTTATTGCAAGCTAGTGGTACAGGGATACCCTCTAGTCGTCCGCGCCCGACTTTACGTAAGCCATTTTTTTATTGTAAGTAACAACGAAGCAAAGCAAACTTTTGTCTTTTTGCAAATTCTCTATCATTAAGTTTTACTGTACTTATTTATGAGTACCTAAATAAATAAACAAAAATTAAAAACAAAATTTAAGAAGTAAATATTGTTTTGTATAAAAAGTTTAAGAAAATATTTGTGTTTCGACAAATCTGAAATGATTGCATATTTTTTCCATCCATTTCCGTTGAAAACGCCAAAACCACAATAGAAAGTTCGCTCTCATTTTAATTACATTGTGCAACAATTTGTTTGGGATTAATTGCAACTAACTAGATCTAAAGCTTATATTTGAAATCTTATATAACAAACTAACCAATGTCACCAGTATACCCCAAAATGCAGAAGGAAACCCGACACTCAAAATACAAAAAAAGTTGCAACAGTTGTTGCAACGATGGAGCTGGGCTTCACTTGCAACTTTGATTTAGTAGCACTTATGACAACTACCGCTTCAGTTTTCGTGTAGTATTTCATGGAATTTTTCCTTTTTGTCTTTTGTCTCAGAGTAAGATTTGTAGTTTTGAGGAACTTGGTCAGAGTAATTGCAGCTGTGGTTGCACATGGCGTATGCGTGTTCTTTCTCTTCGACACACACACACACACACACACACTTTAATGTCCTGGCACTTGTCGCACTTTTATTGCAATTGAAATTGTTACAAAACGGAAAACTTAATAACACCGTTTTTTTTTTCTTATTCTCTTTTGTGCTTTACTTTCGCTATTACTTCGCACGCTTTGATATTAGTCGCTATGGTGCGAGGGTAGTTCGATGAAGTATTACAACAGGCTAGTTAGGGATAAGTGCTAAATAAAATGTTTAGAAGATTTTGCCTTCTGATGTTACACAAATTTTGTTCTGTTCGATTAGAGAAGATAGGAAAATAAATTTAACTTAGGTAAAGGCTTATATGCACTGCGACCAGTTTGATTTATGATCTTTGATCTATCTATCTATATGCTAAGAAAACTGACCAGCTCCTTCACAGGGACCTTTTGAAGGTCTTCATCTTCTAGTAGATATGCACCTAAGAATTTTTGTCTTCGGCTGCATAGCGCCTCACAGTTTGTGATCAGGTGTTCCATTGAATCTTCCACATCACAGCAGAATCTGCAAGTGTTCGAAACCAACATGCCTATTCTGTGTAGGTGTTTGTTGCAGGCGAAGTGGCCTGTTAGTGCTCCAGAGAGTGTCTTTAGACTTTTCCTGCTTAGGGTGCGCGTAATGTTCGCTCTTTTGGCGCTAAAGTTTTGGAATTTTTTGGAGTGGTTGAGGCCGTCAAGGCCATTCTAATATTCTGTGACTTTTTGTTGAGTCTATTTTTTTGTCTCATGTTTTATGTGGTTTTTGTTGAAGCCAAAAGGGCCTATAAATAGCTTTTCCGCCCCTTTTTTTTTAGCGTAAAGGTCCGCCTTTTCGTTACACTCATGTCCTTCATGGCCGGGCACCCGTATCAGGGAGACTTTGTTGTGGGTGGCCTATTGGCTGAGTGCATTGCTACACTCTGTAAGGACTTTGGAAGTAAATGTGTAGCTATTTAGTGCTTTGAGAACTGATTGACTATCTGAGAGTATTTTGATCCTAACTCTCTTGAGTCCTCTTTTAGATATACGCTCCACTGTTTCCATTATTGCGTATAGTTCTGCTTGGAAAATTGGGGTGTCATTGCTTAAGGTGATTGATTTGGGTGTTCAGGGACCCACCATTCCTGCTCCTACCCCTTGGAGCGTTTTGATCCATTTGTGTACCATTTCTGTGAGTCGTCATGTAACCAGATTGGGTTAGCATTCCATTCCTCTCTTGATTGAAAAATGACTTCGTATCTCTTGGTAAAGTTGAGTACTGTGTCTGTATGGTCATAAGCATCGGTCATGCATGTTGCGTTGCCGACCCTTGTCAGGATTTGTAGGTGACCAGTCATGTTTCCTGGTTTGAATTTTTCTTTAAGGTGGATTGAGAGTGCTTGCATTGTAGCCTCTTCCTGGATTTCTATAGCGGGGGTAAGTTAAGTAGTGCTGTTGGGGTAGTTCTCATTGCCCCTGTGATGCTTAGACAGGCTAGCCTTTGTAATTTACTCAGTTTTAAGAATAGTAATACCATGGGATACTTCAAAATCCTGCCTCTTATATATAATAAATATAAAAAATGAGTTAAACACTTCTTTTAACTAAGAATCGATCATAAGCAATACTTTTGAGGCTAACGCGCTACAAATTCGTCTATCCTTATGCATTCGAATTCTGGCCTTTAAAATACTATACAGCGTTTATACGAACCAATTAAAAATAAATAGTTTGTTGTGGAAAAATATAAAAAATACTTACTTTATCAGCTGAGGCGTTTACATAGTCTAAATCTTTCGAATAATTATTTTAACACTTATATAGCCTCTAAGACAGAGGCGTTGCTACTTAAGATCAAACCATTCGGACTTTGTTAATTTTTGGTCTATCTTCTTGACCATATTCAAGGTTACTTAAAGACCATTTCCCCAAACTCATAATGCCCTTCTAAGGTATGAGATAGAAAAATAAAAAGAAAAATCATTCTTAACAATAGCGCATAATTTTCATACAGCCCTCGTAGTTATATTTAATAGCGCCACAGATACAAATGCAATGCCATTAATACAAACACATACATATAAGTACATTGCGACACTCTGACACACATACACAAGCTATTACATATGTACGAGAGAGAGAGAGATAGATATCCTTGTCGCTGTCATTCCCTTTGCTATTACCTTTAATTTCATGTAGTCTGGCAGCAAAGCATGTAGAAAATATTGTTTATTTACTCAATTAGCGGTAATTGCCTGGGTCAATAAATTTTTATTTGCTTAGCACTTAGCTCGACGATAAGTTCTAGTCCTTCGAGCAGCTTCTGCTTTGCCAGCGCTTTAAATGCTCGCACAATTTTGCGTTTGCTTCCAAGCAAGTCCTTCAAGACAATTAAATCAGTTAAAATGCTGATGATGTGCCAATCTCATGCGACACATTTAACTTAACCTCTAAATGCCTTAAAGTACAATTGGCCATAAATTGTGGCTCTTATCTGGCAGTTGGCAAGCGGAAGCTGTCTGATAGGCCATAAGCCTAGCCCAGGTACGTGCTATAACGACGCCTTGGAGTAGGCAACACTTTTTTCTTCTACGCCGCTGTAATTGCTTATTAAACTTGCCGCGCTCCGTGCGCTGTGTAGTCGCCATTTTGTAAAATAGCGTCGCATAAAGAAAATTTCTTTTATGTACTCGAAAATTGCCAACGAAAGTTTTCATATTAATGAATATGGTAACACAACAACAACAACAACAGCAAGCAAAATGAAAGCCCAGGCACGAAAAATGCAAAATGGCGTCTGGTAACAAGTGTCAATGGAGGCCGCAGGGCAACGCACTATAAACATAAAAATGTATTTGCAAACATTTAAGACAAAATTTGCATTATTCGGGACGTTGCACAACGCTGGTTTACACTTTAAAAAAAAGCTTAGCTTTACAAAATGCTGTCCCGCTACGTTTAGCTCAAAAAATCGGTATATTTTTTTGTTTATTAGGCTCACAAAAACCTAAATAGTAAATTTTTTGCTTCGGTTAAAATCTGGAAACCTATACAGGAGTACAATCACATACAAATCGTTAGCCGATAACTTTAAGTCTCACGAACTTACAATACACAAAATATAGAGAGTATTTAAATACCTTAAGCGTGGAAGTAAAAAGTTTGCGCCATGTAGCGTAGCAAATTTGGCCAAGACACGCTGATCTTGGGCATTAGTTGAGTGCTTGTTGTTGTTGTTGCTCTTGTTATTGGTTATTTGGCACGCAGCCATTACCAGCGAAAATTTGTTGAGCGTGGTCTTAACGGCAATTGAATGCCTTGGCTTAAATGGCAATGTATGTTACGCGTTTTGCTTTTGGTTAGCACTCCACAATTGGCCATAAGCAAAGTGAAGGCATAAAAATATAGTTGCCAGCAGACAGAGCCGAGGGGAGAGCTCGCGAATTCCTGCACAATGAGTTTTTGATTACTTTTGAATTTATTGTATTATTTGTGTTAGCTGTTGTTGTTGTTGTTATTATCCAGCCACAGTCTGAAAAAAGATTTTTGGTGAAAATTTATGAAAACACCCAAAAAACGAAACGAGTGCGCAAATATTGATAAGAGACAGCAAGAGCAGTCCCATTTTATTCAGTTGACATTTGTTTGTTTTACAATCAGACACGAAACTGGTTTTGCCAGGAGAATTGCGTTTGTTAGCTGTTTAGTTGCTCTGTTTCTGGCTCCAACATATTCCATATAATATATTTGGCATGAAAATTCATTGCAAACAAGTCAAATGCAATTAAACTTGCAGCTCGCTGGGTCTCTCTCTCGCTCTGTGGCACACGCTGCGTATGCGTAATATAAGCATACAACGTTTGCCAAATAAATTTGAAACGTGATGCGCTGCTACATGTACATAATATACATACTGTATATAGAACATATTTATGCCCTTTACTCCGCAGCTACCCGCTAACTACTTAGCTCACCTCATTCACTTCAGGTTTATTGATTGAGCAGGAAGAAATTGTAAGGACCATTGCCTTAAACTCAATATCGAGCCAAAAGCAATATAGTACATACTTGGCATAGATATAAAAGACGTGTTGAATACATTTGGCGACCACTGTTGATATTTCTCTAGCATGCTCACGTACGCAAACAGCGGACAGTTGACGTTTTTCTACGAACGAAAAAATAATTCACTTACTTGCGGAATTCGAAATTTATTGACTGCAAATGCTCAATAGACAGTCAGTATTAAAAAAAATTTATATCTTTCAAATAGCTTTAAGACGCTGCTTATAATGGCCAAACGATGTTTTCCTATGCTTCTATGGCAATAAATTAATTTTTTAAATATATTTTTTTTTTTATCGTATGCTCAAACACGTTTAATTTTGTATTTTTGTCCATTAATTTCTAATTTACTTGCATTAAAAGCTTCATTCAGCCATCCTTAAAGTATAGGGTGTGCCATCTGTCCTTGAACTGAACTTATTGTGAAATTGTTTTTTATCAAAAAATTTAAATTTTTCTTGAAAAAAGATTATCGAAAGGAGAGTGATTTCATTGCCACAGTCTCCTTTTTTGTTTTTATTTTTTTTAACTTCATAATATTAATATGCCTATGAGCGTACATTATGATCTGATTTATTTATTTTAATCGTAAAAGGTAAGTCCTTTTTTTTGCGTATTCCGTAAAAGGGTTCCTGACAGAGAGGTGGGGCAATGGGACCAGAAGGTCTTTTGTACCATATCCTTAAATTAAGCAAAAGACTTTCCATTTTCCGTATGAATTGCAGAAGGTCTTTTGTTGGTATTAACCTGAGATGGAAGGGACTAATCCGTTCCTTTCCCATGTGACAGGCTCTGTTCCATACCAGCGCTGGGCAGTCACAGAGAATATGTCTGGTGGTTTCAGCGTCTTCTAGACAGAACCTGCATTCTGAAGATTCCGATAGGCCAATTTACTGTAGATGGTATCTAACAGTATGGTGGCCAGATAGGTATGCTACAAGGGGCTTTATGTCCGCTCTGCCAACACTTTTTACCTTGATCGCATCCAGAGGTTTGACAAGAACTTTTGCTTGATGAAGCCCCGGAAGGGAGAACCAGTATCTTCTATGTTCTCCTGCGGCCCATTTGTTTATCATGATTTTGATTGTGGACCAACCAATACCACACAACGCGCAGGAGATGTAGTCAGGGTGAAGGCACCCTGTCGTGCTAGATCGTCAGCGATCGTGTTACCATCCACTCCGGGGCACTCGCCCAGGCACCCAACATAGCACGACTTTATTCCGGGCGGACAGGGTTTGGAGGTAGTTATGGCATTCTTTAACTATCCTGGAGGAGATGTTCCAGGATGACAATGTCCTAATAGCAGCTTGGCTTTCTGAAAAAATGCATATGTGTGCTCCATCCTTCTCAAAGGAACTACCCTTGAGAAGGATACTAGGATAGGGCGAAGATCTCTATGGCATGAATCTCCGCTTGAAAGACGCTGGGCCTGATGCCCATTGCGGTAGAGATTATGGTGTTGGGTTCAACGATTCCAACACCTACACCCTGCTCAGTTTAGGACCCATCCGTGAACCATTGTGGCCACCGAGTCTCCCCAAATCCCGATTTGGGAGAATAGATCTAAATTTATTGTTATGAAAAAGTTCCGTGATCATCAGATCTGATCAAGAGCAGATCGATACGTAGGAAGGGAATATATAAGTGAAGCTAAGGCCTTAAATAAATAGAAAATGTATTAAGTATACGAGCTGTGAAATTTTATGGTGGCATTTTTTCTAAAAGTTAGAAGTCCTCCAAGGACCTTACCGTTTAAAGGTGAGTTAAATAAAGCTTATTTCTTATAAACGTTTAGAAATAAATATAAATATTCAAAGATTATTAATAAATTTTGATGTTTAACTTAAAACTTATGATTTTAATTTTTATAGAAAAAATAAGAGTTATTTTACAGTTTTAAAGAAAAAAATTTGATTTTTTTTCGTTTTTATTTAAAAAATTACGAAACACAGAAGCGGTATAGTCATTTTTTTTTAATGTAAAATGGACAAAAGATGGCGCCGTCAGTTACGACATCTTTTTGTTTTAGGTAAGATTAGATACAAAAATTGCCAATATTGCGCATTTTTTTCAGGACTCCGTGAATTGCAATTAACACTCGTTAAAGCTTTCTCTTAGCTCAAATCTAGCATAAACTTGACACAATGGATATAGGTTACAAAAAGTATTTGCTAAATTTCTGTTTGCACTTATGGATCTGTCAGAACACTATGTATCCATTTCATAGTGCGTCTAGGCTTGACTATAATTTATGAAATTTCCTTAAGAGTTTCTTCGTTGGATTTGCACTTATCTGTCATAAATAATCGGGCTTAGTTTGTGTGGCTAATACGGAGACTAAAGACAAGCACGTGCCCCAGACACCACGCCCCTTGCATAACTTTTAGCTGATTGATTAAAGCGGCTCAGCCTAACTCTTAAAACTGTGTGTGTGTGTGTGTGCGTGCATGTGTATGTCTGTGTAGGTGTATGTGTCCAAATGGCAACTTCCAGAAGAGCAACTAAAGGGACTTCGAGAACGTTGCTGGAATTGTTATTACATCGTTTGGTAGGTTTTTGCCTTTTTTTTTTTGCGCTCGGTTTTTATTAGACGAAACTGCTGCTTATCAAATAACGCATCGAGCAGCAGACGTTGAAGTTGATGCGAATGTTTTGGCGGCGACGACGATGGCCGGGATGAGGCTGCTTTGGCACACGTGCTAAAGCCACTTTTAACATAACAACATGGCGGCGGCGTTGGCAGCAGTCAAAATGGAGGTTTTCACAGCTTTCGCCCTTCCGCACAGGTCACAATAGTGCTGTAATAGACGTGACGAGTGTTGGTCGGGCTTATGGAATGGTGGGTGTCTTTGCCAGCTCATTGTCATGTGCGGCACATAAATATGTCGGTATAGTATATATGTATAAACTTGTATATATATAAAATACTATAGGGTAGCATAAAGAGAGCAGCAACATGACACCTTGACTAAACTAAACAAAAAGTCAATTTTTAGCTGCTTTAAGCACATAGCAGCTGTTCATTGCAAATATAACGCATACGCAGCGTAAGCACTCGGAACAATTTGTGTGCGAGTTGCTCACGCTTAAATTCAAGTATTATGGCGTACATATATGTACTACTTACTAGTACATGCTGATAAACAAACCACGCGTGTGGCAAACAGGGGGTGGAGACCCCTGTTATCTGCTAGCAACAAGAGCGATCAAGAAAATTGTCTTTTAAAAAAATTAAACAAAGAAAATGCTGAGCCAAGTTGTTCATATTGTGCTTGAACATAAAATCCAAATTATTGTCAACAGGCAAACACTTAAGCGTCACATATATATTTATATATATATAGTATATATGTATGCACCCCTCATGCATACGCCTATATAAAATATGCATGTATATATGCATGTGTGTTTTGGTGCAAAATATGTGAAACTGGTTACTTTTTAGGTTGCTCTTTTTGAGTCTCTTTTACATGTTCAATAGAACCCTCTTTTCACTTTTTCGAAAAAATTAATACGATAGCGCCCTAGGTAATGAAATTAAAATAAAAATATATAAACTCATTATTTCATTTATTTCATTGTCAAGAAGTATATAAAGTATACGTAAGTTTGGTTCAGTTTCTTAAAGATTAATCAATAATTAATTAATTTGATTCGTTGCATTTCTTCGAATTGAAATACATTATGCATTGATCGATCTTACGAATCAATACACTCAAACACATCGCAACAGGTTTAAAACCTCCGTATTGACAACCTCTAACACACGCAAAAATCAGATTTGAAATTCATTGACGTGTTCATGAGAACACCCGTAACACGTAAATATAAGTTTCTTCTATATACGAGGGTGGATTGATAAGTTTTCGGCCTGACCAAGAGATGGCGCTACTAGGCCTACCTTGAGGTGGCGTTCTAAAGTACCATCCTTAGATCTTGTAGCTATAGTTTCAGCCCGATCGCCATGTTAGTTTAGATTTGAGAGCACACTAAACAAGACGCCTTTGTGTTTTTCTTGAAAATGGAAAAGCTGAAAAAACATTTCTACCAATGTAATCCAAGCGAATTTTTGCGTCGATTCATAACCGTTGACGAAACTTGAGTCCACCATTACACTCCTGAATCCAAAGAACAGTCTAAACAGTGGATTGGACTAGAGGAACCAACTCCAAAGAAGGCAAAAACAATTTTTTTAGCGGACAAGGTTATGGCTACTGTTTTTTGGGATGCAAGAGGTATTAGGTAAAACTATCACTGGTCAATACTAACCAAACTTACTGCAACGTTTGAGCCACGAGGTGAAAATTAAACGACCTCATCTGGCGAAGAAAAGAATCTTGTTTCATCACGATAACGCACCAAGCGCACAAGTCAATCGTTGCGATGGCTAAAATCAACGATCTGAAGTTTGAATTGATGCCGCACCCTCCCTACTCACCAGACCTAGTCCCGAGTGACTATTATCTGTTTCCTAACCTTAAAAAAATGGCTTGGCGGTAAGAGATTTGCGGACAATGAAGAAGTAATCGAAGCTGTAAATGGGTATTTTGAGGAGCTTGACGAATTAGTCTATAGAGATGGCATTACTAGACTAGAACTCCGCTATGAGAAATGTATCAGCCTTGTAGGAGATTATGTTGAGAAATAAAAAAAATTCTTAAAAACGCTGTTTTTCTTGGTCAGGCCGGAAACTTATCAATCCACCCTCGTATATAGATAAGGAGATAGATTTCATTGCAATATTTTATAACTTGCTGTTCTCTGCGTCTTGTTTATAAGGGACTACGAATCAAATAAAAGTCCCTCCCTATAAAATCAAAAGTATCACTCTTTGTTCTGGTTCAATAAAATTTTCCTACACGAAAATCGCCTAAAAAAATTGTTCAAATTAATGAACTGTCTTGCCCGTTTTACATATAACGACCCCTATCTAATACATAAGTAAGCACACGAAACATTGCTAGACACGTAGTCACTGTAAATGTTTGGGCAGAGTGCCGTCGTATCTGGAACGATCCAAGCACAGCGTGAATTCGTTAGGTAGCCAGTATAATTTTCTCTAAGTAAATAAAACGCTACAATAATATTTCAACACCTCAGAACCCCAGCCCCAGGTGAAGACACCCAAGCCAACCATTTTGCTGGCTCTAGAGTAATGTAGACAATAACGACGACAATTTCAAGCTCTCAAAATGCCAAAAGAGCCCACCCAGTTGGTGGTAACAAGGAGACTTAAGTGACAATTAATTTATGTGACGCACTTTAGTGTAGAAGAATTGTAGAAATTGTAGAAAATTTTCCTCAATTCAAAGCATTTAATTAAACATATACTTGAGGGTCGAGTGCAGTTAAGGCAACGGCAAATTGTTTTAACGCCTACAACAAAGCGACCAAATAACTTGTTTAAATTTTGCCTCAGAGGCATGGGCGGCGTATTAAGAGTGTTTTTGTGGGGAGAGTGTGGACCACCAGCTGGTTGGTAAATAAATGACTAATTTGGGGAACCTTTTAGTGAGCGAAGAGGCACTGCTTGGAAAGTTTTCAGTTTAACAATGTTGGATACCAAATGGAAATGATGTACTAGCTGAGAGTCATTCAAATTAAAAAATCAAACAAATAACTCCATCAGCCTAGGTTTAAGTCCCAATTAATTACAAACTTCTGCTTAAGCCCCCTCTATTCTACCTCCATGCATAGCCTAATATAACTCTTTAGAGTGCATTAAAAAAACCAATAACCATTTTCATACCATCTGGAGTCAGAAGCAGTTGGCCAGTCACTTGGTCAGTCACTTGGTCAGTTGTAGGCTGTTCCCATTAAATGTATCAATTTTAAACGTTTTGATTACAAGCTTTTAATTGTCAAGCAAGTTGGCTTTTAGAGTAGATGGCCAAAAGTATATATATGGGTCTCTTTTATTGGCGTGCAGCCAAAAATTGAATTCATTAGGCATGTAAATGAGGCAACAACAACAACAAACACGAGATCTTTATGCTGAAGAACTTCAAGTTCAAGTCTCATATAAATTTTCCAACAACAAAAACAATAATGACGACAAGAAACTCGTTGCGGGTGTGTGACATAAAAGGCCAACTGGCCAAATGAGAGACAGACATAGCTGCGGGATATTGACCAGTTTGTTAACCCGTACGGTACGGTCATACGGTCGTATGGTGTGGCAAGTGGACAGTCCAAGATGAAAGCCAAATGGCCTCACTTGAGGTCGACGACTATATGAATTTAGCTAAAGTCTTTTACGGATTCTGTTTCTGATAACTAAAAGCGAATGTTTTTAAAGCCAGACTAGCCGTTAATGCTGTCAAGTTGCTTTAGTTTTAGCGTTTTTTTTTTAAGCCTTTTATGTAAATATATTTTACATTACGCATACGCTGCGTTGGTTACGCTGTCAATGCTCTACATGAGTGGGGCACAAATGCCCAAACACATATTAGTATGTCAGCAAAAGGTGGCTTAGTTGTGCTCAATTCAGGGACTCATAATGGAACTTGTAGCGATTATGGTTCCGTTTCCGAGAACTAAAGAAGTTGCGTTGATCACATACGTTGAGAATCATTAGCTTTCATATTTCCGATTTCGACTAGTCACGATGACTGTTTAATGAATATTGATCAAAGTATAGAGGTCAAGATGTATATATGATGATTCAGAGTAGATTTTTGGAACAGATATAAAGAGAGATAAATTTTATATGTTTAATTTGCACTCTAAGTGTTAATTATAAAATAAGAATATTGAATTTTTTAAGCAACCTTAGGCAAATTTTTTAAATAAAAAAATATATACTATAAGTTGTTCTGATAATATATTTATACATATTTTGTTGATATAGTTTTTTTGTTTTCTTTTCAGCACAACTTTGCATAATGACATCAAAATATAATTGTGTTCCAGGTAAGTCAATTTATTTTTAAATATAAAAAATTTAGTATATTCACGACTTTTATTTAACTGTTCATTATTGCAAATGGCAATGTATGTTTTTAATTACTTGCCAGGAATTTTAAGAAAATTAGTTTGTTGAAGCTGGTTGGAACAGCTTCCGTTGTTTTTTTAGCCCTTATTGTATGGTTCAATTTATTCTTGAGTCAATGCTAACGTATTTTAGTCCAAGCAACTTATTGTCTGCAACATCTGCCTGGTACTTACAAATTTGTAATTATTTTAGTCCTGACTAAGGGATCTATTTTTGAAGCGATCCCTGCCTATATTCATCGACATGTCTACATCAAAATATTTTAGTTGAATTTTCTCTCAGAGAAGAAATAGACATTTCTCCACTTAAAACATAAATCATTTAAAAAAATATATTATTTATTTTTATTAACTTTCTTTTTACCTCCGGTCCAAAATGTATCTTTTTTTGGAGTAAAAAGTTTCTATATTTTTTTGATATTTTTTTAAATTTATATTTTTGCAACATCTCCAAAATTCATTTATTTTTTTTTGTATTTTTTTTATCGCCAATCCAGGGTGTAGGAGGTATCATTCGTCATCTCGTTAATTTTGAATTAAATTTTTTCATGATCGCCTTTTTATTATTATTTAGAGATAGTACAGTTCATAAAACTATATCTAACTTAAGTTTATATAGCGCTGGCTGCTGGGCCTTAGGTAATTTAAAGGGTTGGTGTTTTTAAATATTCGTGATCTACTTTGGGCTAGGGTTGGGCAAGAGTTAAGTATGTGTTCTATGGTGATTGTGGTGTTTGTTTGGCAGAAAGGGCAGAGTGGGATATGTTGGTGTTTAGGTAGTGATGGTGTGTTAAGTTTGTATGGCCTAATCAAAGTCTTACTAATTTTATCTGATCAGTTCTTCTAGTTTGTTGGTTTGGTGTAATCAGGTAGTCAGATATGTGGGTAGAATTTGTGTTAATGTTTTGATACCATCTACTACAGCGAGTTATGGTGTTTTCATGTTTTTCAATTAATTGATGCTTTAGATATTTGTTGATGTCGGTCGTGTTAATGTTAGGTGTGTGAATCAAAGGCATTTTGAGTGCGGACTTAGCTGTTTGGTCAGCTAATTCATTGCCTGCTATGCTTGTGTGTCCTGGTATCCATAGTAAATTTATTTTTGGTGCTAGGGTTGTAAGGAGCGATCTAATGATTTTAGGATATATGTTGCTGTTGTTTGTATTTTGGATTGAGTCTATTGCTGCTGGGGAGTCCGAGCATATGACGAATTTGCCTATTTTATTTTTAATAAGTTCAATGGCTTCTAGGATTGCAGATCGCCTTTTTAATCTTTTGATTGGGTTTGTATTAAGTAAATTTCATGTCAGCCTATTTTTGTGTCTGGCTAATCCCTCATTATATTTGCTTATATGTTAATTTGATTGTCCACGGTGTCCAGATTGAGGTCATGATGCAAGGTCGAATTCCTTACGTACCAATCGCAACCAGTAATAAGGCGCAATGTCTTATTTTGGAACGTCTGTATACGTAAGCAATTCGAGCGAGCCGCTATACCCCAAATCTATTGTGTTATAAATCGCTCTTTTGTATCGTAGAGGAAGAGGACTTTTTTTATTCAGCAGCCAATTCAATTCAATCATTTTAAAGCGGCAACTTTTGATCGTTTGGTTAATATGGGTTCGAAATGTTAGCCGCTTGTCGAGTATCACTTTAAGATATTTTGCTTTCCTTTGAATATTAAGGGGTTATCTAGCCATACTGCGAGTGGAGTCTTCCTCTTTAAAGTGTATAAAACTGAGTGACATTCCGTTGGATTTAAGGTAATATTCCAGCTGCGAGTCCAGTTCTCAAGCAGGTGGATGTACTCTTGTATCCCGTCAGCTACTTCATACTCTCGGGATGATCTGCAAAATATTGCCAGGTTGTCAGCGTATGAAGCGATTAGCATTTTGTCGTTCACAACAGCATGCATTAACTCCATTGGGGTAGGGATGTCTGTACAGGTTGTAAAAAAGGGGCGCAAGTACACTCCTTGAGTATAGAGAAGTACACTCCAGCTCGCATCAGCCTGGCAGTGGAAAGCGTGTTTTGGTTGTTGACTTGGAATCTTCTGTCCTCAAGGTATGATCGCAATATTCCAAAGTACGAAGTAGGAAGTAAGATCTTAATTTTAGCCAGAAGACCGATCAGTCGAACTCTGTCAAACGCCTGTTTGACTTCGAAAAATACCCCAATATAGCATTCTTTGTCGTCGAAAGCTTTAAGTATATGGTTAGCCACTCTATTTACCTGACCGACAATGCCGTGTCCTGCCCTAAATCCAAGTTGATGGTCAGGTAAATAATTGTTATGTTCATTGATCCTTTTAGCCATCAACGTCTTCCAAACTTTGGTAAAAGTGGAATGGAGGCTTATTGGACGGTTGGATTCTGGGTCCGACTCTTCTTTACCAGGTTTCGTGATCGTAGTAATGAGAGCTATTTTCCATTGGGCAGGGAAGTGTTGTGTTCTTATTATTGCATTAAAAATCAGCGTAATAAAAAGAAGAGCTTTCCTTGGCAAGGATCGTAGGGTTGCATGACACATTCTGTCATGGCCTTTGACTTAGGAAGCTTTGTTATGTTTTCTTCAATCTCATCAAATTGGTTGGGACGAACAGGCAACGTCATTTGGAGTGGTGTGCCAATGATGCTGAGTGTTTGTCTTACTTCTTCATCTGTGGCCAGTTTAAAAGGCGTAAATCGCTCTTGGAGGTGCTGAGCAAATGTATCCGCTTGTTCCTTTGTATTTGAGCAGTAAGTACCATCATGACGCCTTAGAGAAACAATTCGATAGGGTTGTCTCTTTATGTTTCTGGTCGGTTTCCATAGGTTTTATTCAGTATCAAGTTTATAGTCCAGAGCCAGTATTCTTCTGTCGAATTAGTTCTGTCTGAATGTCTGATTTGCCACTTCAAGTTCCCTTTTAGCCTTTTTCCAGACAGCCTTGACACGTTGACACTTTTTTGGCGAAACATATCTCGTAAGCAAATAAAAATATTTATACAATTTTCTTTTCAATTTAATATTAAAAAATAATTTAAATGTAAAATTAAAATTGAAAATAATTTTTTTTAACATTCAAATATTTTAAAATTTTTCGATAAATTTAATGCAAAAAAAATGTAATGTTTATTCGAATATGAACAGTAGGTCCCTGTTCCCTTCGAACAGCTATTAGAGGTCACCAATGCTCCGCATAGGGACGACTGACAAAATAATCAGTCAGAGAAATTATTATTGTAGATCAAATAAGATAAATTCTTGAAATTGAAAAATAAACATATAAAATTTAAAAAGTTGCAATGAACATCATTCATCATGGCGATGTCTGAAGTTTTTTAAAGGGTTCCTCCCAGAGAGGTGGGACACAGCGACCAAAATGTTTTTTGTGCCATACGCTTAAGTTAAAGTTGTTGATATTGACCTGAGATGGAAGGGACTTATCCGTCTCTTTCCCATATCACAGGCTCCGTCCCATACCAGCGCTGGGCAGTCACAGAGAATATGTCTGGTGGTTTCATCGCCTTCTAGACAGAGCCTACACTCTGAAGAGTCCGATTGGTTAATTTTCTGTAGATGATATCTAACATTGTGGTGGCCAGATAGGAAAGCTACCAGGAGTTTTAAGTCCGCTCTGCCCAAGACCTTTTGTCTTGATCGCATCCAGAGGTTTGACAAGCACGATGCCCCGGAAGGAAGAATCAGTATCTTCTATGTTCTCCTGCAGCCCATTTGTTTATCATGGTTTTGATTGTGGACCAACCAATACCATAAAACTGCGCAGGAGATGTAGTCAGAGTGGAGGCACCTTGTCGTGCTAGATCGTCAGTGATCGTGTTACCATCCGCTTCCGAGTGCCCAGGCACCCAATATAGCACGACTTTGTTCTGGGCGGTCAGAGTTTGGAGGTAGTTTTGGCATTCTTTAACCATCGTGGAGGAGATGCTCTAGGATAACAATGCCCTAATAGCAGCTTGGCTATCTGAAAAAATTCATATGTTTGCTCCCCTAGTATCCAAGGTTGAAGGTCAGAAAAATCGCTTATATGCAAATACAATTTATCATGTGCCTGTTTAATTTTTAAAGCATTCAATAGAATTGTGGAACTTTAAAGCTTTATTTACAATTTTTGTATAATATTATAATATTCTGGTATAATATATAAAAGGTGCGTAGGATTCATATAAAAAAACCCCCAATTGTAATTGTAATAAAATGAAACCGACAGAAACATTCCGATTATATTGTTATTATTTATAATTATGGTTAAACGATTTTCCACAATATCCTTTTAACCGTTCCGGTTCCGTTGTAAATGTTTAGCTCCTGGTTTGTTGTGGCCCTGGGTGTGTGTGTGTGTGAGGGTTTTGTAATTAGTGTTTTGTATATATATATTTATATTAAAAGCAAATGTGTTTTTGTTGTAGCCGCTGCTGCTGCGCTGTCGTCGCTTTTCGCTTAATAAATTAAACGACAATTTGCACATGGAAAAGTCGGCTAAAAGTCTGGCCAAAAGTCTGACTGTCAATGTGTGTAGTAACATGTTGTTGTTGTCATTAGAGTCGCCATTTTGTTGTTGTAGTCTCATAAAGTGTTATATGTGCTTACTACGACAACAACAACAACTGCTATGTATGTACTTTGCTTACGCCCAAACGAGTTTGAAAAAGAGCACATAGTTTTTACATAGCGCGTAATGGGTACATGGTACATTATGTATCACACACACACACACACACACTGATACACGTGACCACACACACTCACTTACCTCTCTCACCTCTCTCTCTGCACACACGTCACATGTTTGCAATTAAAATAAAAAGGCAGCAAAAGTATCATCTGGGCTAGAGATTAGTTTAAGCATCCGGCCGTGCCGTTCCAGCTTAGTCTGGATATGCGTAACATGCTCGAAAAATAATTTATTGCCTACTTGAGGGCGTTGAGGCATATATACAATAAGCGCGTTGAATTTATGTAAGAGGCTAGCAGCTTTGTTGTTGTTGTTTTTATGCTGCATGCCAAATGCTTTGACTTTTCCGCTTTTCCACAGCAATGTCATCAATTTGCTGAGTGGCGCTTTTCCCGCTTGATTAAGCAAAACGCCCCGGAAAAAATAGCTGCAAAAATATATAAATCTCTATCTTTTTTTTGTTTTTGGCTATTTATTTTTTTATTTTTTGCTGCGTTCTCACTTTATGTGTAAAAAAAATAGAATAAATAAATAAGCTGGCTGCCTGTATTTGGCCAACATCAGCAGCTGTCGTTGTTTGACTGTTTGTTAACAAAACGCTTGAAGCGTTAACAGAAATTCACACAAATTGGCCAGCATACTAGCAATAATTTGATTTATGCTCCAAAAAGCCAAAAGCCGCCAAAAGCTTTTTCCCAAAAAAAGTGATTTTTTATGAGCTTTAGTTAAATTTTTTTTTTATTAAAGAAACATTGCAATAATTGCTATAATTTATTTGCATTTGAAATTAAGCAACAAAAGCAGCTATTTGCATATTATACTTCTTTTTTTTGTCTAAATTATTATGTGCGGTATGCGGAAATTTAATGCTTAATTTTTTATTTTTTTTGTTATGAAACAAATAAATAAAAGAAGCCGCACAATAAAATCAGCTCGTAAAAAGTTCTACAAAAATAGCATCAAAGCTCGGAAACATTCCAAAAAAATAAAAAAAGAAAGAAAAAAGCTGCAAGAACTAGTCAGACCAGCAGAGATAGCATAAGAGATTTGCACATGTTTTATATAAAAACCGCTTGAATTTAAGAATTTCTTAATGCCCCAACTTATGGGCCAACTAAAACTAAACTTGGTGCCATTTTGGCGGACACTTGAAAGGCAAGTCAACTTTTTTTTTCTGCTTGGCTCTTATCAAATTGCGTAATGTGTGTTGTTTCTGGGTGATAAAATGATATTGCCAGAAACAGTGACAGATTTGTAAATATGTGGATCGATTGACCGACCGACCCGACGAACCATCCAACGAGCGAGCCAACCCGCTGGGCCATTTGCATAAAGTGTCGCCGCAGCGGTCAAATTTTTTTTTTTTTTTCTTCTCGAATTTTGGTCTGGCCTAGAGCAACGTGGTCTAACCACTTTTATCTGCGGATGGCGTTGATTGTTTGTCAGAGTGCGGCACCCTCAGTTCCAAATAGTATTACTATATACACTGAGAAAAAAATCAAATATTGAAGTAAAATTTATTTGGTGTTCTTGATTTTAATTAAGGCTTAATATTATTATTATAAATATTAGCTAGTTTTTCATGTATCAAACAATTTATAGGCACTATAATTGAATAAAATATTTAAAAAAAGGAACACAATTTAAAATATTTAATTAAAACTGTTGAATTCTAAAAAAATTGTAATTTTGATTTAAGCATAACAAAAAAAAAAAAGATAAAATTAAACTTTTGCTTTAGATAAACAAAATTTTTAAAGCACACTAAAATTTTATAATTAAAAAAATAAGCTAAAAAATACATAAAATTGCAAGACCAAAAAATCTTTGAAAAAAAAATTAAAGCCTTGTATTAAGATAAAAAATATAAGGTAATTTTTCTTAAATAAAAAACTATTAAATATAAACGAAAAAATATCTAATTAAGATTAATTCTTAAAATAATTTTTACATACAATTTTCCATATGCAGACAATAAATAAAAATTGATAAAACTTTAAAATAGTGTTTATTATAAAGCGAATAACAATTGGCTAATAATTGAATAAGAAAATTAAAAAATTACCATAATTAATAAAAAAAAACTTATTGAATTCCAATTATTATAATTCAAATTTATAATGATAATAATGACTTATAATATATAATTTTTATTATATATTAGGTAAAAAAAGTGGACCATAAATTCAAAAGAAAAATTTGTTGAATTTGCAAAAAAAATTTTAGTTCAATTACAATTTAAAAAAATATAGTAAATAGGAATTTTCAATTTTATAAAAATTTCAGTAAAAAAAATTAAAAAAAAAAAATTTAATAATATTGTGATTTCTAGCGCCATGTGCATTTAAATTAAATTAAAATTAGTCTCAAAATATTTTAAATGCTGAATTAAAAAAGGAAAAAATGTTAATTTTAAAATGAAATGAAAAATTAAATTGGTGAAACTCTTAAAATAATCTGAAATGCAATATCAATATTCTGAAACTTAAAGTAAATAGCAATTTTTAATTTTATAAAAATTTCAGAAAAATATTGTTGTAAAAAAATAAATATATAAAATTATGATTTCTAGCGCCCTGTGTATTTAAATTAAGAGAAAATTATTTTTTTAAATATTAAATGCTGAATTAAAAAAGAACAAAAATTTTAATTTCTATTAAACATTTTAAATTAAAACATATGCTTAAATTTATTAATTAACTTAAATTGACAAAATTCTTAAAATAATCTTAAAATTCAACTTTCAATATTCTTAAATTTAAATTTAAAGTAAATTACGATTTTTAATTTTATGCAATTTTGAGAATCAAAAAATGTAGCTAAAAATAAAAAAAAGCGCCCTGCGTATTTAAAATAATAGAAAATTACTTTAGAAAATGTTTTAAATGCTAAATTAAAAAAATAAAATTTTTAATTTTAAAATGAAACGAAAAATTTCAAATTAAAACTTATTGTCAAATTGATTAATTTTGTCAATTTGATAATTTAAGTTAATTGACAAAATTCTTAAAATAATCTTAGAATGCAACTTTCAATATTTTTAAATAAAATATTTTTAAATAAAAACATAAAGTTTAAAAATGTAATAATATGCCTAGATGTCAAGAATATACGAATATAAAAAAAAAATTCGTATGACATTATTTTAACAAAATTTTGAAATTAAATTAAATTTAAGTTTTTAAAAGTTTGAAAAGATTTAATTTTAGGCTTTAAAATAATTTTTATTTAATTCTTAATTAAGATTTTCCACACTTTTTATGCACAGTACCGTATGGTACAAAGGGTATATTAAGTTTGTGCAAGCCAAAAATGTATGTAACATATAGCATGAGTCGTCGGAGACACCCCAAAGTTATCTAAAATATAGTCAGGGGGACTAGAGAAGTCGATATACCCATATCCGTCTGTCAGTCCGTTCGTTTGAACGCCTAGATCTTAGGGATGGTAAGAGATAGATTAACCATACTTTCACATTAGATCCGATATTATTCCATAGGAGACAAGTTTATTTTATTTTTTTGATATCGTGGTTAAATTATTTAGCTCC
This sequence comes from Chymomyza amoena, assembly GCA_037043745.1. Classification (NCBI taxonomy): domain Eukaryota; kingdom Metazoa; phylum Arthropoda; class Insecta; order Diptera; family Drosophilidae; genus Chymomyza; species Chymomyza amoena. Next base: position 252,403 of record JBAMAX010002515.1, read on the forward strand.
CATAGAGGTGTTTTAGACGACCTCGAAAAAAATAAGAGTTTTAGATAGATAACTCGTTTGTTGATGAAGATATCATAACCAAATTTGGCATTTGAAAGTTTTTTATAGTTCCCAAGCTAAATTTGATCAAAATCGTTTGACTATATCATATAGCTCCCATAGGACCGATCGGCCAAAATAACTTTTTGTAAGCAAAGCTCGGTATATTTCGTTTTTTAATAAAGATATTATAACCAGATTAAGGATTAGGAAGTTTTTTAGAGTACTTAAGCAATGTACCAAATTTAAACAAAATCAGTTGACTATATCATATAGTCTCTATTAATTAAAAACACCGCCGTTCGGATTCGGCTATAAACTGTAGGTCCCTGTTCTGTTCGAACAGTTATTAATAGAGATCCCCTATGCCCATCCTCCAAGGGGTCTAACGGGGAATTATTTATATCAAATAGCTCCAATAGGAACTATTGGTCAAAAAAACAATTTTTGCTTAAAAATTCTTCTGTTTTTGGATTTTTATGAACGAACCGGATTTTATTGGAAGCTAGAGGTGCAGGGCATCCTAAAGTCGTCCGCGCCACTTTACATCCGCCAATTCTTTTTTATTATCCACATTATTTAAGTTGAGCTGAGAAATCTTGGAATGGTCTTAAGTGGCAGCGTACAATAGCCTCTAAATTTAAACTTCAAGTAAATAGCGATCTTGGATTTTGCGAAAATTTCAGAATCAAATAATTTAGCGCCCTGCGTATTTGAAATAAGACAAAATTACATTGAAAAATGTTTACAATGCCAAATAAAAAAAAAATGCTTAGTTTTGGAATGAAATCGAAAATTTTAAACTTAAACCAATTGTCAAATTGATTCATTAGCTTAAATTTAAAAAATCTCTAAAATAATATTAAAAAATAAATTAAAAAATATTTTAAAATTGAAAATTTTGTACTTATTAAAAACAAAAAGTTTTAAAATGCAATAATATGCTAAGATGTCGAAGCATGTATCGATATAATAGTGAAACCCTCTATGACACTATTCTATCCAAACTTTAGGATTAAATTGAGTTTAAGTTTTTGAAAGTTTAAAATAATTTTTTCTTTGAAATAAATTATTTAATTCTTATTCAGATTTTTTACACTCTTTTAAGAGGATCTTAATTGATTCTTTACCTGACAATACAAAAAACATCTGTTCATTTGACCGCAGACTCTATAAGCCGAATATTTCAAATTCACACTCATTTTTTTTAACAGTGTAGTATTTTTGTTATTTGGATACTTTTGACTTCTTTTATGTCTATGCTGCGTGCATTTTTTATAAGCAAGTATCCATATATATCTGTATCTGTATAAATGTATCTGTATCTGTATCTAGTATGTGTTGCTGTCCGAGACCTTGAAATTGTAGCTGGTTTATTTGATTGTTGTGTTTACAGATGTTTAGTTTGCATATGACATTGCCACCAGCAGCAACAGCCTAAGGCCTAGTTCGGTATGTAGAGCCTCATAGAGCGCTCTGTGGGCAGGGCCCGGCTATAAACATAAACTAGACAAAAACAAAATGTTTCTTGTTTTCATTTTTTTGCTGAGGAATTTTAACGAGTAAACTATTGTAATGCCGGCTCAAGAGTAAAAGTTTGGAATATGAACTGAGAGCATAAAAAAATATTTTCATACCAAAAAGTGTCAACATGGGTCAAAAATAATAAACATAAAGATGCACTTTTTTATTTTTTGGCTATAAACTTGCTAATTTATGATTTCATAAATGCATATATATGAGCATTTTATTCAATAGCTTATTTTTATTTTATGTGAATAACTTGGGCAGTCTAAAAATAGCTCAAATATCTGTCAAATGTGAAGAAACTCAAATTTTTGTGTCTCTATCAAAATCTTTCGGTTTCCTATATGCAACACAATTGTAGTTTTTTTTTTTTTATTATTTAAATGAGTTTAGTACGGCTGTTTTTTTTGAAGATATATGATGAGATGAAAAAGTTATTACAAATGAAGATATGAAAACGTTTTTTTATTTTAGAACTCAAGATATTTCGAAAATGAAAGCTAAAAAATATGTCTACTATTAAACTACTAAAATTTAATGTTACAGCCTTCTGGTTAAAAAATCTGAAAAACATTTTCGTATACATTAAAAATTATTTACATTACAATAAAACACTATTTTATTTGTTTTCAATTTATAGAAATATTATGTATTTACATTTTTTCTTCAAAGATGCCATCAAAAAACTGTTAACTAATGACGTCACGTAAGAATGTATTATGTCACTAAAAAACGAGAGCGATTATAAGAAAATTAAAGCCTACAAGTATTTATTTATATATTTAATTAAAATTTGTTCACCTCTTTTAATAATTATCGTCCAATTAGCAACTCATAACACTATTAGCGCCATTGCTCGTATATAAGGTGACGTTTTAATTAGTATAATAAGATCTCACCTATACAGGCTGAGAAATTTTAATAAACTGTTTAGTTTTATAATAGTAGCTTTCATAAGGGGGTTAAACGTATATCGTTTTTATGTGGTCTATACTGTTCATATGCTGCGAAGATATCTGAATATAGATTTTTGAAAAGTATCCTGTTCATAATAAAAGTATGCGATCTTGAAATATCGAAACTAGGATAAAAATTCATTTTACTCGTGGATATTTCGATAGTGGGTGACATATTCATAGTCATGCTATAGTCTATATCATGTTTTTCGAGTCTCGTGATGTTTCGAATTTATCGAACTGTTAACATATATACTATGTGTAAAAACAGAGGCTTTTGTAATGGCTGAAATATAATCTAAAAATTATTATACCTTGGGACTGATCATTACTTCTCTTGACCTATATTTAGACTGCACGTTGATACTAAATAAGTAAAAACAAGTCAAACGATCGTTTTTTTTTTTTTATTTAAATTTTGGCCATCTTCTAGAAAATAATTATTGTCTTCCTTGTTTCATAATGAGTGTTAGTTTTGAAGTTTTTGCTTTGAAGCCTCTCGATATCTGCTAAAAAAAAGTATATTTAAAACATACAAAAAAAAAAACAAAACAAAATGTTTGATCCAAATTAATTATTTTTTTATTCAATTATAATTTAATTAATTAACAATTTTTATTTGTTTATCAGCTATGAGATGCTGTTAAAAACCAGTGATAGATAATTCGATAAATAATTCTAATTTTATAAAAAAATTTAAAAGAAAATATTGGATAGTACCTTTTTTATTTTTCTCCGGAAAGGGTTCCTCACAAAGAGGTGGGGCACTGCGACCAAAAGATCGTTTATCCCATACTCATAATATTTCGGCAAAAGACTTTCCGCTTTCCGCATGAATAGCATTAGGTCTGTTGTCGATATTGACCTAAAATGGAAGGGACTAATCCGTTCCTTTCCCACGAGACAGGCTCTGTCACATACCAGCGAATATGTCTGGTAGTTTCATGGTCTTCGAGACAGACTCAGTACTCCGAAGATTCCGATAGACCAATTTTCGGTAAATGGTATCTAACAGTGTGGTGGCCAGATAGGTATGTTACCAGGAGAAGTCCGCTCTGCCAAGAACTTTTGTCTTGATTATATCCAGAGGTTTGACAAGCACTTTTGCTTGACGAAGCGCCGGAAGGGAGAACCAGTATCTCCTATGTTCTCCTGCGGCCCATTTGTTTATTATGGTTTTGATTGTGGACCAACCAATACCACAGAACGGCACAGGAGATGTGGTCAGGATGGAGGCACCCTGTCGTGCTAGATCTTAAGCGATCGTGTTACCATCTACTCCTGAGTGTCCAGGTATCCAGCATAGCACGACTTTGTTCTGGGAGGACAGGGTTTGGAGGTAATTATGCCATTCTTTAACCATTCTGGAGGAGATGCTCCAGGATGACAATGCCCTAATAGCAGCTTGGCTATCTGAAAAAATGCATATGTTTGCTCCCCTAGTTCGCTTGAGAAGGATACTAGGATAGGGCGCAGATCTCAATGGCATGAATCTCCGCTTGAAAGACGCTGGGCCAGATGCCCACTGCGGTAGAGATTCTGGTGTTGGGTCCAACGATTCAAACACCTACACCCTGCTCAGTTGTGGACCCATCCGTGAACCATTGTTGCCACCGGGGGTTTTCACAGGGGCTGCCATCAGCCCAAGCAGCTTCATCAAATATCAATCAATTATCAAAATTATATAGATACATACAGTCGATATGTATAAGCCAATAGACTTCCTTTTTTTGAGATGACCAAATAAATTGCCCTACAATTGGTTTATAAACAATTAGACGATTACAACCGATTAATGCATCCAATCTTATATTTGTGGATGAACACACCACTTTTTTCTAATGGATATTACTACATAATAAAAATAATAAAAAAGCTATATTGATTATTTTTACTATTTCATCTTAGCCCTAAAAAGAGCCCTCTCCTCATATATACCTTCTATTGGAGGTTATCTCAGAAACGTGAGAAGCTGGATCAGGATGTCAAAAATATATAAAAACATCCTGCTGATCCAAATCTAATCTCCAAAAAATTCGCATTATTTTACTTTTATTTGGGTCGCTGAAATGCCATTAGACTTTAAAAGCCCATAACTTTAATTTTCGATCCTTACAAAATTTTGTTCACCAGATATTAACAAAAAATCGAAAATTTCTCGAAAACAATGCTTAAAAAAAAGGTTGGCATTTTCGGGTTTCTTAAACAAAAATTTCTCTATTTAAAAAACACTTTTATCGATGGGCGAATAATTTGTAAGCTAGTATACTACTTCTACGAATTCTGGACTCCTAAGCGTAGCAGACAAGTAAACTAGTATAATTGGCTCTTACAACTCATCAAAAGCTAACTCCTTAAAGTCAGAAAGCTATTAGGGCCATGCCTCTCCAAAATAGTCTCTTCAATAATTTTTTCGGACCCCATATAAAACCTTGCAGATCAAGTTGTGAAAAAATAAACCAATTTTAACTTTCATTCGGGCTCAAATTTGGTATGCTCTTTATTTATACAAAAAGGAACTCCCAGACGTGGAAATTTTTTTCTGTTGAAACAAACTTTCGAACTTTGACATTAATTAATTTTACTTTGCACATTTTATAGTGCATTATTATAACTAATTAAAAAAATATAATGATATACTTACATGGAGTGATTGATTGTGTAACGCGCAAGCGAATAAGAAAATAAATTCCTTAAATATGTCACATTCAACCGATAAATAAAGTATCTGCTGTCAATAAAGCAGACATATATAGTTCAAGGTCAACATTTAAAGTTCATAGCTCAAAGTATCATAAATCTTGGAGAAATATATACATATATGACGGCTTATTTATTACTATCAAAATCATTGAAACTTAACCTGGGGTGCAAAATATTCACATATTTTAGCTGTCAATTGACTCGTATATCATAACTCCCGATTAATATATCAAATGGTAAATGAGTAAAAGTTAAGCTCTTGGCTCTTCAAAAGTATCGAAATTAATGAGGAGATCATCTTTCAAATTACTCATTGGTAAAATTATACATTTTAGTCATAATGTTTTTATTTATTTATTTATTTTTAAGCAAACTCTAGATTTGATTTGCAAATATTCAAACAGCCTATCTATAAGGCTGCTAAATAACCATTCATGTTTTACTCTTCTAAAATATAAAAAAAAACAAATACAATTAATTATGCAAATTGATTCAAATTTTTATTTATTTTTTATTTTTATGTTGTTGTTGTTGTTGTTGTGTATTATCTATAACAGAGGCCCAAAAGGCAAATACAATCATTTTTATAGTATCAATAAAGCATGATGAAAAACGTGATAATCGCTGATCAGATTAAATAGTCGTCTGGCGCCAGCTGATTACCAGAGATATAGCTTCAGGTGTCAATAGTAAAATCTCAAGGTCGTTACGGTTGTTAACTTTATGGTTTCGTTTTAACTTGTTTTTGTTTTGGGGGGGCTGAGTTTATAATAATTTCTAATATAATAAAAAAAAATGGCTGAGCGTTTATTTAATTTATTTATGTCTCATTAGATTTTGGCAATGTTTTTTTATATGAAAACTTTGGCAAGCAAAGTGGCACAATTTTAGTGTGGGAAATTCCCCAAATAACTAAAAAGTTTAAATTTGTGGAAAAAACGTCTCTGGTTTTCGAACTAGTTTCTCTTTTTTGTTTTTAGGCGCCGCTAATCTGGAAGCATTTCTTGCAAAAAAGCAAAGAGTTACAGTGAAACCAGAAATTATTCGAATACTTTTGAATTTGAGCTATGTAGGGAAGTTTAACGAAAAGCGCTTTTGGTGAAAAAAAGTTGTTGGAATTACAAGGGTGAACCCAAAATTGGACTACTGAAAAGAAATTTTAGATTTTTTTTTAATTCCCAACGTAGTATTTCTTTCCCCTTTTTATAATAAGCACCGTGTAGTTCCTCAAAATTCATATTAAGCCTCAACTCACCTCTACTTTGTTGGCAAATATTTTACCATCGAGGATTTTTTTTAAATTTAAAAGTGAGTAGGCTAGACCTGGAGAAATTCGTCGATTTTAAACATTACGATAGTTGGTATAGGCAAGATGAAATAAGTCTTTTTTCTCAGCAAATTCCGGCTTTTTTCTTGACTTATATTAAAGAAATGACAATACCACCGTATGGAATTATCTTCGCCTGCTTTGCGCCGATTCTTATTGCTTTTGATGTTTCTTCATTTAAATTGTGAATTTATTGGTCCATGTATCATGCAATGTTATAAACTCAGCCTAATTATTATAAAAAATCGATAAACACGGGATTGTCCTTATTAGCATCTCCGAATCTTTCGTCAATATACAGCAATTTCTGAAAGGCCAATTAGTACTTATACATTTATCTAATGATCTTCTAGTCGTCGCTTATCCAATAACAATTTACGATTCCGGCGCAGATATCTCTTTTGGTCTACCACTGCAATTTGCATCTTGGTAGCTCCTTCACCGTTTCCGGCGTAGACAGCCCTTTTGGTCTACCACTGCAATTTGCACCTTGGTAGCTCCTCGTAATTTAACTATTTTTGAGGTTCTCTCAGAAACCTGGAAACTGGATCTGGACCTCAAAAATATATAATACCTATATCCAAATCTAAGCTCGACCTCTAACATTTCCTCGTAAAACTTGTAAGAATATGTGTTCTGAACATAATCTGATGAGCGGCTGTTTTTTGGAGCTCGGAAGCTATTACACCTTAAAAGTCCATACGGTCGCCCGGGATCTACCAAGATCTGCATACCTCATTTCAACTCTTCCAGCCACTATTTTACTTTTGTAAGGATTGTAGCAGAATCGCCTAGAATAGAAACGATTTCTGCATACCATAACGATGACAAGATTTTTGATATTGTTAAATTCTCTGAGAGAGTTTTGAACAGAACAAACTGATAATAAACAGTTCTACAAAAGAATTTTTCCATATTTATACCCTGTACCGTATGGTACCAAGGGTATATTAAGTTTGTGCAAGCCGAAAATGTATGTAACATATAGAAGAAGACGTCGGAGACACCCCAAAGTTACCTAAAATATGATCAGGGTGAATAGAGAAGTCGATATACCCATGTCCGTCTGTCCGTCCGTCCGTCTGTCCGTGTGAACGCCTAGATCTCAGAGATGGTAAGAGCTAGAGTTACCAAACTTTCACATTAGATCCCATATTATTCCATAGGAGGCAGGTTTATTTAATTTTTTGATATCGAGGATAAATTATATAGCTCCCATGGGGGTGTTTGAGACGACCTCGACAAAAAAAAAGCGTTTTAGATGAATAATTCGTTTGTTTATGAAGATACCGTAACGTAATTTGGTATTCGAAAGTTTTTTATAGTTCCCAATCACTGTACCAAATTTGATCGAAATCGGTTGACTATATCATATAGCTCCCATAGGACCGATCGGCCAAAATAACTTTTTTAAAGAAAAATTCGCTATATTTCGTTTTTCAATAAAGATATCCTAACCAGATTTTGTGTTTGGAAATTTTTTAGAGCACTTAAGCAATGTGCCAAATTTGAACAAAATCGGTTGACTATATCATATAGCTCCCATAGGTCCGATCTTCCAAAAAATCGATTTTTTAACAAAATTTGTTGTGTTCCGTTTGTTTGTTAAGATATTGGGACCAAATTTGACATTCGTGAGTGTTTTATAGTTCCTAAGCACTGTACCAAATTTAATCCAAATCGTTTGACTAGATCATATAGCTCCCATAGGACCAATCGGTCCAAAAACACGTTTTTTATACAAAATTCGACGTGTTTTGTTTGTTTGTAAAGATATTTGAAGTAAATTTGGCATTCATATCTTTTTTAAGGTATTTAAGCACTGTGTCAAATTTTATTGAAATCGGTTGACTATATCATATAGCTCCCATAGGAACGATCGGTCAAAAAAAAATTTTTGCTTAAAAATTCTTCTGTTTTTGGTTTTTTGTGAAGAAATCGGACTTTATTACAAGCTAGTGGTACAGGGTATCCTAAAGTCGTCCGCGCCCGACTTTACGTCCGCTATTTTTTTTTCATGGGCTTGATTGATCCCTTAAATCGAATTTCTTTATAAAAATTCTGCTCCCGTTTGAATTTGCTACAATGAAGTTTGAGTTAAGATTATTTTTGATAAGAAGCAGTTTAAAATATTCGTTAGCTTTTAGCTTTTAGTTGCAAAGTTCTCAACCTATTTCAAGGCTTTCACCATCATCATTCTTGGCGCTACAACTATATACAGCTTTGGCTTTTCAAACAATATTGCTCCAATAATCTCTATCCTTTGCAGTTTCCTCCAAGTTTAATCTCTCCAAATCATCTTTCACTACATTATCCAAAGTGCTCGGGGTCGCTAACTATTTTTCTTCCATCTGGTTGATAAAAACAGTTTTTTTTTTCAATATTGGATTTCGCGTTCTTGCAACATGTCCGGTCCACCAAAATAAAAGATATGTTTCATAATCGAATTGTAACCTGATTTAAATGGAAGTAATCGATTTCTTGACATCCTGATCATGGTTTTTTTACTTCTAGGTAGTGCGATCAAAATTTTGTGTCGCATAAATGCAGTGCATATAATTATTATTAAAAATAAATTTACTTTCCAAGCAATCCCTACCTCATGTTATAAAAAGAATGTCAAAAATGTCCAATAAATTTCTAATAAATAAATAACGAAATGTAAAGCTATTCACAGGGAAAACGATGAAGTTTTAAGAAAACCACAAAATATATTTAATAGAACAGCTATATTATAGAAAATACGTTGGATCTCTAGATGAAATTTTCAGGGATGGTAAGGGACCTTGTTGTAAGTCTAAAACCGAGTTTTCGTATTTGTGAATAGGAATTCTCAATAATTTTTCTACTATTAATAGTTTAGTTTCGTCCATTTAGTATTTTTCCCAAATAGATGATAAAAATCTTGGTTCACTTAAGAACAGAATTTATGCCGTAGTTCAAATTATCCAGCTATTGTGGATCGGATAATTCTCCGTTTCTTTAATATAGCTTCAAGCTTTCTTATAATTTTTTGAATCCATTAATACCAGCGTAATATATTTTCGGATACCGTAGCAGAGTTTTGTAGAGCCTCGATCTGGCAACCACATCAGGAATTATATACAGACATTTTTTCGCCAAGTTACAGAGTTTTTGAAATTTTCGAATAATTTCTGGTTTCACTGTATGTACAAAGTTACATATTTTGTATTTATTAAAGCATTCTCCATGTTTAGTGTTTTGTTTTGGTGAAACAAGTTTGTTTTTTTCTTTTTGAGTTTTTATTTTTGTCGAGCCTGCTGCTCGATGCTACTCGTTCCAACTGTTGGTCATATCGTGATCATATTACGCACCGGCTCGATGATGGCATGCAACTATTGCCGAATCTTCAAAAAAGCCCAACTAAGTAGTTGCTCTTGGACTAGGGCTGATGAAGCGCATTTGCATAAACATGCGGCAGCAGCAACAACTACAACATTTGCAAGAATAGGGCGACTAGATGAAATGCGCTTTGTCTGCGTCTTGGCGCTGCGTGTCTCTGCGTGTTTCTGCGTGTCGAGACATGTCACCACAAGACGACGCCATTGTTTTATCGCTTTGGCAAGTTTATTTGAAGGTGGCTAACATTTCGAAAGACAAAAGCAGCAAAAGAAGTTGCTGCAAAAAGCTTAATACGTTGACACCACCGACCAACAAAAAAAAAAGCAAGGGCTGACCACGGCGGAGATGACGTCTGCGGCAACTGCGGCAGCGAAGATCTGCATGAACTTGAGCGCAGCAAGTGACATAGTTTTGTGGTTTTGGTATAAATATTGGACACTGGGTGATGCAAACAACAGACACAACTTAACAGTCAAAAGTCAAAGAACTATTAAACAAAATGCGTGCATTCATTGTAAGTAGCAGCGCCACCTGCTGGATGATGGATACCCAAGGATTATTTACTTAGCTAACGCGGCAATATTTTTTAATATAGGTTTTGTGCTTGGTGGCCGTTGCCTGCGCCGACAAATTGGGCTATAACTATCAGCCCGTTGGACATGCCGATTCTGGTCTGTCTTTCCAACCTGGTGGCGGTAGCATTGGTGCAGCTCAGCTGAGCGGTCCAATTGCCGCTCCCTCAGGCGGTTCTTTGGGCGCACCCACCAGCTACAGTGCCCCTGCCCCAGCTGCTGAGCTTGAGAAGGAATTCTACACCTTCACTGCCAACGAACAGGAATTCGATGAACCTCAGGCTTTGGATCGCGTACAGGGCTCTCTGAACAAGGGTCTGCGTGTTGTCTTCATCAAGGGACCCGAGAACCGTGGCTTGGAGAACGCTGCTTTGGCTTTGGCCAAACAGGCTGCCCAACAGGAAACCGCCATCTATGTGCTGAACAAGCAGGCTGATATCGGTGATTTGGCCAACAAGCTGAACTCCGTTGGTGCCAACCGCAACAGCAAACCCGAGGTCCACTTTGTCAAGTACCGCACACCTGAGGATGCTGCTAACGCACAGCGTGCCATCCAGAGCCAATACGACTCTCTGGGCGGTTCTACTCAGTCTCACAATGGTGGTGTTGCTCCAGTCCTCAACTTTGCCTCTCAGGCTCCAGTTCGTCAGGCCCAAGCTCAGGCTCCTGGCAACGCCTACCTGCCAACTTCGGTCTTCCGTCGTGTCTAGATACCTTGTTAGATTTAGAATATTCGATTGAAAAACGCCAGCGATCTTTGACTGATTTTTATACTAATAATTGTTGACTAATGAGTAAATAAATTCATTCCTTTTAAATTTTAAATGCACCTTGAATATTTTTAATGGAATAAAATCCTAAAGGATAAATCCATCCGAAATGCTATATACCTAATGAAATAACGATAATAAAAAATATTTAAAAAACAAAACATTTGAGCACTTTTATTTTTATCTGAGCATTCAATATACATTTGAATGAATAATAGACTTTAAAAAAATAAAAACATTAATTAAACAAGTGAACAGAAAAATATTTTTTGTTTTAAAATAGATAGATAGAATAAAAACGCATGCATTGGGAAAAATGCATATGTACCAAATATTAAGGATAATAATATTTAATTTGGCAAAATTATACACAAAGGAACATTTTTTTTTTTAATCGCAAGTTTTTATTCTATTTCATTAAAAATCTTTTTTTTACCTACAAAATGAACCCATTTTTTACATAATAATATCAAGAAGTATGCCTCCTCTATAAATATAATAAAAATTAACAATAATTTTTGGCATCTTTTGAAAAAAAAAAATAATTTTTTTTTGTACATTTTTTAAAAAGCTTAAAAAAATTTGCATTTCATTTTTTTATCATTGTTCCACCAAATCGATTTGATTTAAATTCACACCATATCAAGAACGTATAAAAACACATGTTAAAAAAATGGATATTGACATATTTAAGGAACATACTTAAAAAAAAATAAGAAAATTTCATTTTTTTTAAGAAAAAGTGTTGGTTAAAAAAGTTAAAAATTGCTAGCTTAGATTAAAAAATATATATTTTTAGTAATTTAGTCGCAATTAAATACACATGAAAAACACTTTTTTTTTTTAAATTAAGCCTCAACGCAATGAATTGCATCATTACTTTTCAAAAATCGCTGGGGCAGTTTCCAGTACCTTATCCAACTAGACCCTTTATTATTTTATTTTTTAAATTTAAATCTAATTTAAAATTTTTATAAAATAATGCACATACAAATTTAATGATTTTTTTCAAAAAAGGTCATTAATATTATATTTAAAATATTATTTATTTTAATTAATTAAAAATGAATTAATTTTCTTTAGTGTGTGATTTTTCAAGCCAATAAGTTAATTTATTGGAATTATAAAAATAAAATTTTGAAATCAAAATAAAATAAAAGTTTAGATTTTTTTAAAGTTATATTTAACAAATTTTATAGTTTACGATTTTATTTTAATCTTTAAATTGAATTTAAAATTATTATAAAATAAGGCACATTAAAATTAAATGCTTGTTTCTACAATAAGATTTTAATTTATTAAAAATTGATAAAAAAAAAATAATGCACATAAAAATTTAATGATTTTTTTCAGAAAAGGTCATTAATATTAAATTTAAAATATTCTTTATTTTAATTAATTAAAAATGAATTAATTTTCTTTAGTGTGTGGTTCTTCAAGCCAATAAGTTAATTTATTGGAATTATAAAAATAAAATTGAAATAAAAGTTTAGATTTTTTTAAAGTTATATTGTATTTAACAAATTTTATATTTTTCGATTTTACTTTAATTTTTAAATTAAATTAAAAATTTTTCAGGCACATTAAAGTTAAATGCTTTTTTCTACAATAAGATTTTAATTTATTAAAAATTTATATTTGATTTAAGTTAATCAGTTTTAATTTGTAAAATAGTGTGAAAAAAGTTATAATTGTTTAATATATATAAAATTGAAATCTATTTAAATTAAAAAAAAAAGAATCTTCTATTTTTTTAAATTTATCGACCTACTTTAAAATAATATTCATATATATTGTTATTAAAAATTTAAATGAATAAAATTAACTGTATAAATATTTATATAGTTCATAGAATGCTAATGCCGACGAAATAACGTTTAAGGTTACAAATTGATGTAAAGGTAATTAGTTTAAACTTTTAAACGAGTTCTATCTTTGCTCCGTTTGAGGTTTTTTTTGAAGTAGTTTTCAAGGTAAATTTTATTTAAATATGTGCATATTATTTATACCAATATCTGTATTCTTTGTATGTCAATTTGTTTTTTTTTTTTTATAATTTAACTCCATCATATTATTAAGTTGTGCAATGGTCGGAAGTTATCGATAGTTATTATTCGATCAAGTCTACTCAAATAATTATGGATTTTGAGTTATTAAGTTGTCGATTTCAGTTTACATTTGACGTATTTTAAAAAGAAGAAAAAATCTTTTTTTTGAGCGCGGACGACCTTGGGTACCCTGTACCACTAGCTTGCAATAAAATTCGGTATATTGCTTAAAAACATCAAAGACATTTTATTCCAAATTAGGTTCCTTCATAAAAAACAAAACACAGAAGAATTTTTAGGCAAGATTATTTTACTGATCTTTCCTATGGGAGCTACATGATATAGTCAAACGATTTTGATCAAATTTGACACAGTGCTTTGGTACCTTTAAAAAGGCCTGAATGCCGAATTCGGTTCAAATATCTTTACAAGCAAACGAAACACGACAAATTTTGTATAAAAAACGTTTTTTTGGATCGATGGGAGCTATATGATTTAGACATACGATTTTGATCAAATTTCTTACAGTGCTTAAGTACTTTGAAAAACTTCCAAAAACTAAATCTGGTTACGATAACTTAATTAAAAATCGAAATATAGCGAATGTTGTAGAAAAAAAGTTATTTTGGCCGATGGGAGCAATATGATGTAGTCAACCGATTTCGATCAAATTGGTACAGTGCTTGGGAACTATAAAAAACTTATGAATTCCAAATTTGGATAGGATATCTTCATAAACAAATGAATTATTGATCTAGGTCGTTTCGTTTTAGGTCGTCCCCAATGGGAGCTATATAATTTATATATAAAATAAAATAAACTTGTCTCCTATGGAATAATATGGGTTCTAATGTGAAAGTTTGGTTAATGCAGCTCTTACCATCTCTTAGATCTAGGCGTTTAAACGGACAGACGGCCGGACGAACATACGGACATGGGTTTATCGGCCTCTCTAGTCACCCTGATCATATTTTAGGTAACTTTGGGGTGTCTCCGACGACTCCTTCTATATGTTTTCGGCTTGCACAAACTTAATATCCCCACAAATATATTTACCATACGGTACAGGGTATTAAAATTTGGGTGGCGAAAGATCTTTATCTAATGCGTCTGCAAAGCTGGCGGCTCAAGCTCTTTAAATAATAAAGCACCAACTGATTAATTGGCCAAGTTAAGTAATAATCTGTTTACAGATCTAAGCAGCCGAATTAGTTTCTTCTCATGTCCGTACATGTCTAAAAAGTTGTATAATTTTTGCATTCATTGTAACTTTTAAGAAAAAAAAAACTTTATGTGGTTGAACATTTGTATTAAGCATCTTATCAAATCTGAGATAACAAGTTTCTGTAAGTGGGCAAATATGCTACAAAACCAGAGATCTAAGCATATTGCAGACATGGCTTAAGGCGTCCCCACAAAACCAGAGATCTTAACAGAGAGCAGGCTTTCTTTCAAGGTCAAAAGGTGAAAGTTATTTTACTTGTTTGTCTGAGAATCTCTTAATCTCTTGCACAAAGACTCAGCACTTAAATATGTTTATGTATCTCAAGAAATTACAGATCTTGGCAGATTTCTCAAGGTGAAACTTTTTCAATTATTAAACTTGCCACTTACCAAAAACCATCATCGTCATTATGTGGCCATGACAACCTGCTCTCGGGTTACGGCCGACCTCATTAGCTCTCGCTTTGCGCACGCCTTCTCCAATTAGAAATACCAAGGGAGGATAGGTTGTCCTCCACTTAATCTCCATCGTAGTCGTGTTCGCCCCCGTGCTGCTGGACAACATCTATGTCGTCGTAGAGCTAGTACAGCTCGTGGTTGATCCTTACGCGATAATCGTCCTGAAAACGAACGGGACCGAAGATTTTACAAAGAATTTTCCTCTCAAACACCCCAAGAGCAGATGCATCTGTCCGTGACACAACCAAAAGCCATCGAATTAAAATCTAAAAATGTCATTTGATTTGAAATCATCTAAGCTTTAAGCTCTAAGTTTTTGCAAACTTGGCTCAAGGTCATTAGTTGAAAGTAACTTACCCTTGTAGAACTAAAAGAACAAGTTTTTTTATGACGTCATATGTACATACGCGTAAGGTGTAACTTTTTTGTAATTTCTTATCTTGGCAATACCATCTTAAGAGAATCCAAGTTCACTCATTTCATTACGTTAGAGTCATATTATACGTAACTAAAGATATTCGCAAATCGCTCCAGGTCACACTTTTTTGCAACTTTTAGCTTGACCCTAACCCAAAAACCCTCATAAAATACTCACAACAAAACCCCCGTACTCGTAATCACTTAAGCTCTTAGCTATTGCAAACATGGCTCAATGTCATAAGCTGAAAGCTATGTATGACGATCAAATCGATCAGAGATTTTAGCAGTTAGCATGCTTTGCTCAAGGTCAAAAGGTGAAAGTTAGATGTGCGAGAACATGTTGCCCAAAGCTGATCTTTTCATAAAGCTCAAGGTCAAACTTCTTAACAAATTTCTTCTTTCCCTCCAAGTAATACTCATTCGATATCGTTTTAAATACTCGTAATCATTTAATTTTAATTCATTAACAGTTCCATTTTAACACTTAAGAAATTTAAGTCCCAGTAAAGTTCCTACCTAATAAGTTCAGCGCTTAATGACGATAACGCAGACGGCGCAATATGGATGAGGGCAGGTAGTTGCTATCGGGCGCCTGAGGCTGTGCAGCAGCTTGCACTGGCGCCTGGGAGCGGGATGCAAAGTTGATGGCATTGGCAACACCACCATCCAAGTTCTTGGTGGAACCACCTAGCTGATCGTATTGGGATTGAATGGCGCGCTGTGCATTGGCAGCATCCTCGGGAGTGCGATATTTGACAAAGTGCACCTCAGGCTTGCTGTTCTGCTGGCTGCGCTGAGCATTGAACTTCTGGGCCAGCTCGTTGATGTCGTGTTGCTTCTGCAGCACATAGATGGCGGTCTGTTGTTCGGCAGCCTGTTTGGCCAGAGCCAAGGCGGCGTTCTCGAAGCCACGGTTCTCTGGCGACTTGATGAAGATGACGCGTACGTTCTTCTTGACGGAAGACAGCGCACGGTTGAGTGCTTCTTTGTCTTCAAAGTCATCATCGTTGGCATGGAAAGAGTAGAATTCCTTGGAGTACTCAACTTGAGGTGCGGCAGCGTAGTTTACTGGACCAGCCACACCACCACCCACAGAGCCACCCCCACAGAGCCACCGCCTATAGAGCCACCTCCAATGCTGCCACCAATGTTGGCGCTGCCGGGGTTATAGTTGTAACCCGAGCGTCCAGCACTGACTGCTGCAACCAAACAGAAAACAATAAATGCGCGCATCCTTCTAGCTCTTCAAAAATAATAGGTGGGGGTGTATCGCTCTTGTTCTGCAACTATCACACTTAAACTGTTCTATTAGAATGATGCCAATAACTTTATTAACAAAGTTTTTATACCGCCAGCAGCGTTGCCATAATTAGACTAGTCGTCGTCAGTCCGCTCGAATTAAGCCGTCGCGCTTAGCTCTTGTACCTGTTTGGTTTGGTTTGGTGTCTTGCTGTTTTTTGGGGGCCTCTCGAACGGAAGATGCTGGCCAGTGTTCATTGGCTGGCGGGTTTATGGAATGCTGTTAATCTGTTAACATAATTTCGCTCTTAACACATTTAACACATTGTTGTGATCAGCTTCAATAGCGCCGACTTTGTGACAAAGCCGACTCCGAGTGATGGCTAGTTAGAGTGACGGTGACTAGTATGATCGGCTGGTTTGCCGAACACGCACGAAGTGTTTCGTGATTCATCCATAATTAGTTTATAATTTATGCAGAAGACTAGTGGTATTTTTTTCTTTGAATATTCAGAATTGCGGTTTAGTTCATGTTTTGGAAGTCAAATAAAAACAAAAAGCTCACTTGATGTTCGCCAATAAAATTAATGAGCAGATTTTTGTTTAAATGGCTAATCAGGCTCAGACAAAACATAAATCTTATTAGCTGTTTGTGTTTGTGTTGGGCTCGCACTTGAAATTCCTTTCTAAAAAAATTACCGCTAGCAAAATCAGGTCAACTAACGGTGTTTGACAAGCAGACGACCTTGAGCTGTTAGCGCCTAATAATTACTCAATTACCTAATAAGGTCAAAACTAAGCTGGCTATAAGCCCAAGCCCAATTTTAGGCATATAAATGTAAAACAAATGAATTAATGGGTCAACCAGGAAATGTGACAGCATCAAGACTTCGTCGACCATTAGAATGACATTAGTGACAACAAACCAAGCCGGAAAGTCCAAGTTTAGCAGCTTTGATTTGGCTAAGGCCAGCTACAAGTTTTTTTTTTTTCAGAACCTTAAGTCGCTTAACATAATTTTGAAAGACAAGAGCGTTTTGTTTTTTTTTTTCGATTTGAAATTATAATTTCAATTTGATGGGTATTATTTTTAGGCAATAGTCAACAATTGGTGGTAACAAAAATAGAGAACAATCTCTGTGTCGTTTACATACTAAAGAAGCTCTTAGGCTAGCATTTACAAACGGAAGCGACGGAACACGGAGGTGGGCAGGTAGGAGTTGTCGGGTGTCTGGGCGGTAGCCTGACGAGCGGGTGCCTGGGAGGCAAAGTTGAGTGCTGGAGCAACACCACCTTCATGGGAGTGGCTAGTGCCGCCCAACTGATCGTATTGTCCCTGAATGGCGCGCTGTGCGTTGGCAGCATCCTCATTGGTGCGGTACTTGACGAAGTGCACCTCGGGCTTGTTGTTGTTGTTGCTGCGGATCTGGTTGAGCTTGCTGGCCAGGTCACCAATATCAGCCTGCTTGTTCAGCACATAGATGGCGGTTTCCTGTTGGGCAGCCTGTTTGGCCAAAGCCAGAGCAGCGTTCTCCAAGCCACGGTTCTCGGGTCCCTTAATGAAGACAACACGCAGACCCTTGTTCACGGAGCCAGAGACGCGTTCCAAAGCCTCGGGTTCATCGAAATCTTGTTCGTTGGCGGTATAGGTAAAGAATTCCTTCTCGAGCTCAGCAGCGGGAGCAGCTGCCTCAACAGCACCACCGCTGGGACCAGCAGCTGGTGCAATGGGTTCGCTCAAAACGCTGCTGCCAATGTGGCCACCGCCAATATCGCCGCCGCCGATAGAGCCGCCGATGGAGCCGCTGCCAGGGTTGAAAGATAGACCAGCGTTAGAGTGTTGCACGGGTTGGTAGTTGTAGCCCAGTTTGTCGGCGCAGGCAACGGCCACTAAGCACATGAACTAAAAAATACATAGAAGTTAGTTTAAATCCTTTGGCCAGCTATGATTTAATTCTATTCGATTCTTACGATAAATGCACGCATCTTGAGTTTGGGAGTTGTTTCTTAACTTCTTTGGTTGGTTCTTTCGCTTCGAAATACGAATTGCTTCTGTGTCTTTGCCAGTGTCGATCTTTATTATTTATACAAATCCATCTTCGAGGCTGATAAAAAATATACAAAACTGGCGCCGCTCTATTGTCGGTTGCACAGAGATCGCTTTGATGCCGCTAAATTTTGCCGCCAATGTATCTTTTACTTCTTCAGTTTTATGGTCGCTTTGGAATTTTTGTTGCGTTTTCAATGGGCATATCGGCAGCTCGGCATTTGCTTGAGCTGATTGTTTTAGGTTATTCAAATTTTTTTTCTTTTGGTATTTTTTATTCAATAATTTTTACAAGAATTAATATTAAATTATAAAATTAATATGTTGTGAGCGTATAGAGCTGGCTGGCTTTATATGCATATATCATGGAGCTACAGATAGGCCATAATTATAAAAAATAAATAAAATAACAAATTCTTCGACAAGGCTATGAAGCTAGTTTTATGTAGGACATCGGCTAGAGCTCTTTGGCTATTATGACTAGGCATGTAATCCGCTATTTGGTAAGGTAATAAAATTGAAATGCTCAGCCATTGTTGGTTTTGATTTATGGCCTGGTACAAAGCAATTATATTAAAAATAAAAAAGAAAAAGGTAATTTTATGACGTGTTTATTATGCCGCCTCTTTGTGTGCGTAATTCGAGCTAAAGTTGAGCGGAAGAAAAAGCGTTGAAAAATGGCGGCTTAAAGCTACACCGGAAAATATATTTCATAACTGTTCAAAGAGAATGTTTTTAATCAACAACGACCTTTTACCCTTGTTATACTTTGGATCAAAAAAATAAAATATATATTTTTACCATTGAGGGTTTATATTTAAGTTGTTATCATTATGGTAGCCATTTGTGTTTAAGTAAGATTTGACAAATTTTTTAACCCTAGCTTTCTAAATGGTAATGGAACAGCTTTACCAATTTTGACAATGAGAACAAAAAAGGTTCAGCAGCTCGAGTGGGACTTTAGTTTGGTATTTCGGGGAATAAAGTTCCTAAAGGAAGATAATGATATGAATTTGTCGAGGAAAATACTTCTTTTTTTCTGTCATATCTTACGAAAGTAAGTTGAGTCACTTTAAAAATTAAAATGTTTACTTTCAGTACCGGGGTTACCATATTTAAAGCCGTTTTTCTGAGTTATGTAGGTACCATCTGGATCTTCCATTAAGTAACGTTTGTATTAATATATCTCAATAGCGAATCTCTAAATTTTGCTACGAAATGGGGATAAGGTTTTCATCTCATTTACTCACCTCAAATAAAATTAATAAGAAGAATATTTAAGTAAATGATACTCCAACTTTCATAGGGACTGTTTGAACCCGGGAACCTGTACCGTAAATCCGCACCTGGTATAGCCTAACTACTCCAGTTTTAACCGCTTCAGATATTTGTTTATTAAAAATCTCTCTTTTTTAAAGATTTACATAAACATGATTTTTTTCTAGCATAAAACATGACAAGAACGTTTTGTTAAATAAAACATTTTTGTTTTTTGTTCGTATTTCCTAGAACTAAAATAACTCAATCGGGCAAGTTTAAATTATCATGTTCGCAGTAACTAAATTTTTCCAACTATTAATAGATGCAAGAGGAAGTTCAACAAATTATAGTCAAAACGAATTCAGTGAGCAAAAATATTAAGTTATTATAAATTTTAATTAAGAGATAGCTCAAGTTGACTTGACTTGTGTGCCAACGTTTGTATACCCTGTACTTCAATATTTTTTCGTCTACTATTTATATTTAGCTGCGACGCAGACTTGACTATCCTTGGGTTCTACGGAAATCAATTTCTTTCGAATTTAGATATAAGTATCTCTTAAAAATAGGAAACTTTTTAAACCAAATCCAGAAATATTTTGTGTACTGCATTTTCCATTTATTTTAAGAATAAAATGAGAAATTACATAAAATAAAATAAAACAAAATAAAATTAACAAATGAAAATAAATAGATTAAAATAACCGGAAACGCCTAATATATTGACTTTGGTCTTCATAACTTTCTGTTTTCTGCAAGTGAAGCAAATTTGAAAGCGTTTCCAAACGCGTTACCAAAGTAAAATTAAATTTGAATTTAAGAAGATTACTCTTTAGTTGAAAATTATCTAAATAATTTTAATTACTGTAGATAAATTAAGTCCCGTAACTAAATCTAAAGTAATTGATCAAAAAATGCAATATAGTAGTTATAGTAGAAGTGTCATTCTACCGTGGAAGACCGAGATTTTATGGCCGGTAATAATATATTTCTCTATACATAGTTTTCAATTAAAAAACGTAATTTTTTAGACCAATAAATATTAAAAAATACCTATGTAATTTAAAATACTTAAATTGCAACGACAAGAAGTTTATAAGGCCCACAGAATCGATTTGCAAAGGATAATGACCCTAAATTTTGCATTTTGTTTATTTTTGACGTATGGACATATTTTCAGCATACATTATTTTGATTCCTATATATTGTCAAAAAAAAAATATCAACAATAAAACACTGCACATCAACAAATCGGGTCAATATCACTTAAATTACCCGAATGGATACCTAGATCTCGAAACCATTAAAACTAAATGGATACTAAAGCCTCAAAAAATAGGATGAAATTAAAATAATGTGGACTTAAGGGTTATGTATGCTTTTTCTGCAGAGGCGATTTAAATTCTAAATAATGATTCGCGATATTGAATATGACACATAAGAACTCTAAATCCTTCGTTATTTTAATCCCAGATGGAAGGGCATGTTAACATATTTTTTTTATACCCTGTACAGTATGGTACAAAGGGTATTTTAAGTTTGTGAAAGCCGCAAATGTATGTAACATATAGAAGGAGACGTCGGAGACACCCCAAAGTTACCTAAAATATGATCAGGGTGAATAGAGAAGTCGATATACCCATGTCCGTCTGTCCGTCTGTCCGTCTGTCCGTTTGAACGTCTAGATCTCAGAGATGGTAAGAGCTAAAGTAACCAAGCTTTCACATTAGATCCCATATTATTTCATAGGATACAATTTTATTTTATTTGTTTGATATCGGTGTTAAATTATAAAGCTCCTGTAGGACTACCTCGAAAAAAAAAATAAAAATTTTCAGATGAATAACTCGTTTGTTTATGAAAATATCGTAACCAAATTCGGCATTCGAAAGTTTCTTATGGTTCCCAAATTTAATCAAAATCGGTTGACTATATCATATAACTTTTTTTATACAAAATCCGCTATATTTAATTTTTTAATAAAGATATCGTAACCAGATTTGGCATTCAGAAGTTTTTTAGAGTACCCAAGCATTTTATCAAATTTCAACAAAATCGGTTGACTATATCATATATAGGGCCGATCATCGGTTTTAGAACAAAATTTGTTGTATTTCGTTTGTTTGTAAAGATACACCAGCAATTACATAAAATAGCTAACTTTTTAAGTGCCTCAGACTTTTTCTGAAAGAAATAGCTATACTTGTAGAAAAAGTTACCAAAATGTTGTGTTTTTTGGGATTTCGGGCGCACATTTTAGGCTGTGGTTTTTTCTTCACGTTACCGATTTTTATGATTGGGGCATTATTGAAAGGTACTCTATTCTACATTTAAGGAAAAAAAAAATGTTGAAAAAATTAGAATTAGTACAGATTTTATGACATCATAAGTGTCGTTTTTTAAAAAAGGTCCTTTTTCACTATAGGAGGATAATAAAAAAACGGATTTTGAATGCTGAAACATTGCCCTTACATAAAATATAGCTCTCATCTCTGGAGATTTTTCATCGTCGACTAGTGTTATTACTAAAACGACGCGTAAAATTAGTAATTTTTAATAAAACGGCGGAGCACAAAAAAACCGTGGCGTGATTTGTACTTTATACGCTGTAACTGAAGTGTATAGAGTACATTAGTTTAGTGCATGAAAATGTTGTGTGAGGGAAATAAGAAGATGCTAACCTATAAAGAATTTTGTTATTAAGACTACAAAATTAGAAATAACAAGCTACTCTACAAGGATATGTAAAAACAAAAAATTCGACTAAGTAAAATTGGAATGTAACGTTGTTTAGATGGTTTTATATTTCGCAGTATTAATATGAAATTTAAAACGCTTTTATATTTTTATAAGCTATCCATAACTGAAAAATTAATTAAAAGCATTTGTGATACTCACTCAAAAATTACCTTCTAAGAAGCGCATAGGGTATATACAGTCGCTACTGTAGTCGTTGTACTTCTATTCATTCTCTTTCTTCCATTTGCTAGGCTGGCAGTGACAGCGCTGCCAGATGCTCAACTGATGCTCATAAGAGCAATAATCTAGTTCAAATGAGCTAAGACTCATTTGGCAAACACAATGGAAAGAGTAAGAAAAAGGAAAATTGTAAAAATTTAAAAATGAATTAATTTGCGCGTTGCAACAAGTTGAAATTATGAAAAAAGTGTAAGATGTGAAATAATATTAATTTATATACAAGTGTACGTTGGCGCCAATAGTTAAAGTGGTTAATAGCTGGTTCAATCAAATGTTGGTACCCGGGAGCGCCTGCCAAAAAAGTCTCAAAAAAAGCAAGCATGTTTTTTTTTGATGTAATTAAATAATATATAATTTTTAAGTTACAAGTGTAAAATTATAAAAAAATTTTTTATACATTTGTTTTTGTAATTAAAATTAAAAAAGTAAAAGTAGACTTAAAATATTTGCTGTGTTCAGAGCAGCCTAAAAGGCTCAAAAGTGCAAGTGTTTTTTTTGTTTTTGTTTTCTGTTAGATGTAAAATTAAAAAAAGTGCTAGAAAAAGTTATTTAGTTAATAAGTGTAAAATGGAGATGAGTAAAATCGTACTAAATATTTAAAAATTGGCAACAAATGCAAATTGTTAAAACATTTAATGTTGAAAATTTTACATCCTTTTGGAGAGCAACTATTGTGCAAGTGAGTAAGCCAAATTGTTTTATTTATTGTAAATAAAATTAAATTAGAAATAATTAAATATTTTACTAAAAATAATTATTTATACAGTTGAAAAAACTGTTGAAAAAACTGTGCAATAAGTATGTTGAGACCAAAGAATATAGAACTAGTTCTAATAGTTAGAAATTATAAGTTCTTTGAGTGAGACATGCCGCTTAAGTGTTTACTAAGCTGGTATGAAAATTAAATAGAAAGGAAAATTTTCTAACTAAACTAAAATATTAATTGAATAAAATTATTTTTCTTAAAAATTTCATCGTGCTAAATCGAATGAAACAATGTACAATTATTTTTTTTTCAACACGGTGCTTTTTACATAGCCGTTCATTTCTATAAATTAAAATATTTTCTTTTTTTAACATATTCATAATTAATTTTAACATTATTTATTCAACTTAACATTGCCTAAAATAAAAAAAAAAAACAAAACGAAACAACTGTCCTCATAGGGAATCGAACCAGTGTCCCTAGCCCAAATGTTATAAACATGCAACAGCGTGTAAAAAAAAATTGGGTTAACGTGTTTTATTTTTTAACTCATTATTTTGTACAAACTTTGAATATTATTTTTTACAAATTCATAATTAAATTTAACATTATTTTTTTCTTAACATAATTCAAAATAAAATTGTATTATAAAAACAATTGCGTTGGAATAAAACCAGTGTGACCAGCCCACCTTATGTTTACAAGTCCAATGCTCTACCATCTCATCTACTCTAATATATGTCGTACATGCTTTAGCTTCCAAGGCGATTGGAACTAAATTCCTTTTATATATATTTATTGCAGGATCATACAAAAAATTATATAAGAGGTATTCACGCTTTGTGTTGAGTTGACAAGTTCAGGGCTTTTACAAATACAAAATGTATGGGGAAATGCAACCCTCTGTTTCAACTCTCAACTCAACTTTTCCTTAACCCAGACCAATGTTTACTTTTACCAGTGATGTGCAGAGAATATGTCTGGTGGTTTCATCGTCTTTTAGACAGAGCCTGCACTCTGGAGAGTCCGATAGGCCAATTTTCCGTAGATGGTATCTAACAGTTTGGTGGCTAGATAGGTAAGCTACCAGGAGCTTAAGGTCCGCTCCGCATAGACCTTTTGTCTTGATCGCATCCAGAGGTTTGCCAAGCACTTTTGCTTGACGAAGTCCCGAATGGGAGAACCTATGTTCTCCTGCAGCCCATTTGTTTATCATGGTTTTGATTGTGGACCAACCAATACCACAAAACGGCGCAGGAGATGTAGTGTAGTGGGGTGGAGGTAGCCTGTCGTGCTCCCGAGAGTTCAAGCACCCCACATAGCACGACTTTGTTCCGGGCGGACAGGGTTTGGAGGTAGTTATTCCAACAACTACACTCCGCTCAGTTTTTTACCCATCCGTGAACCATTGTTGCCACCGGAGGCTTCAACAAAGGCTGCCTCCAGCCCAAGCCTCCTGACTTGGGAGAATATATCTAAATTTCTGTACTAGGCCTAATATATTCTGGAACTGTTGTGGCTTTCGTGCTAGGAACTGACCACGTCCTGCGCCAATTAATTATATTCGGAATGTGGAAATGCCCGCCCTGACATGACAATATTATTGAATTTATGTCCTCTATATAATTATCTAAAACTTCATACATTTGTTCGTCGCCACGCAATCCCATAGTCACGGCGTTATATAAAATTTCGTTTTTTTTACGACGATATTGTTTTTGGAGACAAACCTTCATTAAAATAGATTTTATCCAAAGTCATTTTTGCTACAGCTCCTATTAAAGTAGATTTCATGTTCTGTTTCGGCATTTTTAATTCAAGTTTTTGAATTTTTATGCAATTTGTATAATTTTACAATCATAAACAAACACAGGAAAGAGGAAGAACCAACTTAAATTTGGTTTTTCTATAATTAATTAGTTTTTGCAGCAATTAAATAATTAAAATTGATGCAATACACAGCTACTTTAGCCACAGGTTTAATTGCAATAGATTTAATGTCTTGACTCGTCATTTTTAATTCATGTTTTTGAATTTTAATTCAATTTGTACCAATATACACTTGTCTAAACTCTGGAAAGAAGAAGAAAACTCAACCACTTGCAGGAGGGATTTTGGCCTGTTGACTTTTTCCTCAACTCCTCAACTCAACGCGAAGCGTAAATACCTCTACTTTTTTATAAGATTTCTTTGAAATTTGGACAATACACTAAAAATAAATGTATTATATAAAATTAGCTTAACAATATAAAAAAATAATGCCACTAAAGAGAAATACTAAACATAATATCAAAACTAGTTATTCTTCGGAAGTCGCGAAATAAAGTTTCAAAGCTTCCTATGAATTCACATTCTTTAAGAAATCTAAATTAAATTAAATTAGCCTAACAAAAACTAATATCTCCAAAGCAAAATAATTCAAATCAACCTATTCTTCAGTAGTCGAGATATTCAAAACTATTGTAATGTATTTTTAGAATTGGTTGTTGGTAGGAAGTCTAGGGTTATTGTATAAATATAATAATGGGATGAGTGCAAATTATTAAGCATAAATTCAGAGCAATCCAAAAAAGCTTTTTCCTAGTTTTGGAAATTAATTAAAATACCAAAGTTTTTTAAATTTTAACAACAATTTAGTTTAATCGTGCAAAATCAACATTCGTAGGAAATACTTAACAATTTAGTCACAAATAACTCGTTAGGAAACATTTTAGAAACGACGGAAGACCGAAGTTGGCAGGTATGAGTTATCGGGCTGCTGTGCTGTGGCTTGACGCACTGGAGCCTGGGAAGCGAAGTTCAGGGAGTGTGCTACACCACCATCGTGGGTCTGGCTCTTGCCGCCCAGCTGATCGTATTGTCCTTGAATAGCGCGTTGTGCGTTGGCAGCATCCTCGGGTGTGCGGTATTTGACGAAGTGCACCTCAGGCTTGTTGTTGTTGTTGTTGCGGATGGTGTTCAGCTTGCTGGCCAAATCACCGATATCAGCCTGCTTGTTCAGCACATAGATGGCGGTTTCCTGTTGAGCAGCCTGCTTGGCCAAAGCCAGAGCAGCGTTTTCCAAGCCACGGTTCTCGGGTCCCTTGATGAAGACAACACGCAGACCCTTGTTCACGGAGCCAGAGACGCGTTCCAAAGCTTCGGGTTGATCGAATTCATCTTCATTGGCGGAGAAGGTGTAGAATTCCTTCTCGAGTTCAGCAGCTGGTGCAGGTGCGTTGTAGGATGTGGCTGGACCGACAGAGCCAGAGTCAATGCCGCCGAAACCAGCGCCATTATCACCGCCGAAACCACCACCAATGCTGCCACCGCCTAGACCACCGCCAATGCTGCCACCGCCAAGACCACCGCCAATGCTACCACCGCCTAGACCGCCACCAATGCTGCCACCGCCTAGACCACCAAAGCTGCCGCCGCCAATGCTGCCACCACCAAAGCTGCTGCCGCCACCAATGCTGCCACCGCCAAAGCTTCCACCGCCAATGCTGCCACCGCCAAAGCCGGCACCACCAATGCTGCCAGCATCACCGCTGCCTGGACTAAACGAAAGTCCACTGGAAGAGTGACCCACAGGCTGGTAGTTGTAGCCCAGCTTATCGGCGCTGGCAACGGCCACTAAACACATAACCTAAAAGCAATGAAAATAATCCATTAAACGTATCCTTTGACTGCAGCTCGAAGAAGATCCATTCCCATCAAAACTTACAATGAAAGCGCGCATCTTTGAGGTTCTTTTAGTCCGAAGTACGTTTGGTTTCTGCTTTTTGCCACAGCTTTGGTTATTATTTATACACAACTGACTTCGAGGCTATCCATGCGATTTCTCAAAAGATACAAAGACTTGGCGCTGTTAAATGGTTTTCCGCCTACAAATTGTTTATATGAGCAGCATGTCGCCTTTTGTTGGTAACGTTGGCCACGTTTGTTACCAACAATTCAGCTTTGCATAAATGTTACTATAAGGAAAAGTGATAAAAATCAAACTGATGAGCATAAAAATGCAATAGCCAAGCACAATACTCGCCAAAAATATGGAAAATGAATTGAGACCCAATGGAATTAAACAAGATCTTTGCGGTTTGCGCTTTGGTTATAGTATTTTTAGTATCTGTCGTTTTTTATTGTTCATTCGAATAACATAGTCAGTTCATCAACAAAAGCAAAAAAATTTGCATCTTTAACGCGTCATCGGCGGCGGCGGCGACAGCTCTAAATGCGTAGGCGGAGACGGCGCAGAATATTGGCGGGCAGATAGGAGGCACCGGGCGCGCTGGGGGCGGCTTGGTGATGATGGTGAGCAGCAGGCGACTGGGAGGCAAAGTTGATGGCATTGGCAACACCACCATCCAAGTTCTTGGTGGAACCACCCAGGGAGTCGTATTGTCCCTGAATTTGGCGCTGTGCGTTGGCTGCATCCTCGGGAGTGCGGTACTTGACGAAGTGCACCTCAGGGCGGTTGTTCTGGTCGCTGCGCTGAGCATTGAATTTCTGAGCCAGTTCATTGATATCGTGTTGCTTGTTCAGCACATAGATGGCAGTCTGTTGCTGGGCAGCCTGTTTGGCCAAAGCCAGAGCAGCGTTCTCCAGACCATGGTTCTCGGGACCCTTGATGAAGACCACGCGCAGACCCTTCTTAACGCTGTTGTTAATCTGCTCAGAGGCAGCGGGATCATTGAAATCGTTTTCATCAGCAGAGAATGTGTAGAATTCCTTTTCCAGCTCGGCGGGCGCAGAGTAGGAAGGAGATGAGTAGCTGGCAGCGCCATCATTTCCGCCATCAAAGCCACCATCACCACCATATGAGGGAGCTACATTGCTTCCTGCACCTTCATAGCTGCCACCGCTGGCACCAGGATTGTAGTTGTACTGGGCGCAGGCAGCACCGATCAGGCAGAGTACGAGAAGGACACGCATTTTGTGTAGTGTGCAAGTGTTTGTGTTATGCCGCGAAGAAGCAAAAAACTGAAACTGAATCCTGAGAACAAAACGCACAGCTTATATACAGGTCCGAGCTAGAACGCTCCAGCCTAGAACAATAGTTTTAGTAGTAGAATAGAATAGAGGTGGTCGACAGGTTCATAATTCAGCTACTTTATATGTATTTATGAATCGATTATGCAAACTATCTATAAGAAAGACAGGAACATCAACAATCTAATGCAGTAGGGAACATAAGCGGACCGGTTCAAGGTGCTAGTTTGGTTCTTACAGTCATTAGAACTTTAGCGCCGACAACTGGAATGTGTAGTAGGGAAAATACGCCAAAACTATTAAGCCGGTTTTGTCCAAAAATAAAAAAAAAGTTGTATTTATTAGCCATAAAACTAACAAAAGTGTTCAGCTATAGGCCACGGCTAGGAGGGATTAAAAAATGATGTACAAAAGTTTCGCTTTCGTTTTCTAAAAAATTTCGATTTTTCAATTTTTAGCCGATGAGTCAAGTGCTGACGTTGTTCGATTTGTAGTTTTAGTTCCTTCAACTTGCATATAAATTAGTTGAAGTTGAAAGTTCAGATTTGTGAAAACAAAAAGAGACTAAAACTTATACGGAAGCATAAATTATAAACATAATATGAATGAGATAAGCAAATTACCTAATAAACTCCATTACTGTTTGTTTCATCGGATAAAAATAAATTTAACTTAAAAACTTCATAATTGATTGTTTAATGGATTCAAAATTCCTTTCGCTTTTGATTTAAGTTTTTCAAATGTTTTACCGCTTTTTTTAAACTTTAAAGTATATACTCACTATAAACAAATTGTAGTTACCGAAGTAGACTTTGCAGTATTACTGGTATGGTAATATTTTCAAAAATCAGCTAAAAACATTTATTTAAAGATATACTAGTTCGATTCTTATCAGACTCAACAAATCTTTGTGACGTTTTAAAATGTTTACCCCAAGTAGGCTTACACATAGTTAAAGAAATCTACTAAGTCACGATTTTTGTTAGCTAAAGCACTTATAAATTATATCAATACATATTTTAATTTTAAGTAAATAATTAACTCCTATCGTTAAGATTTTAACTATTGTGATATTGTCTTTGATATGGGATGCAAAAATGGGACGCTAAGACGTCTTGAGACCCCAGATAAAGGAAATGATGATAAAGATGACTCTATATCTTAATATTTATGTGGTTCAAGATAGCTTTTAAAATATTTCTTTAACGTTAAGATATCAAATCTTGTGGTTAGGCGATAGTCTGACTTATGATATGGGATAGAAAAATGGCGCAATAAGATGGCTCTTTATTTTAATCCTTATCTGTTCTAATTGTATAAGATAATTTTCTTAACATTACATAGGCGTAGCTCTACAAAGGGTTCCAAAATATATGTACAAGAAAAAAACAACACAAAAAAGCCATCCGGCTGCCTGAATGAACCTTAAAAGGCATTTTGGACTCTGTTCAGAGAGCTGAGATAGATCATTTAGAAAATGTAAACGGAAATGTGAAAAGGAACCTAGACAGATGAGCATTGGGCTCTATTCAGACAGCAAAGTTTTTTGTTTCTTTTACTGCTGTATGTCGGCCAGGTTTACCGCGAGATTCTACACGTGTTCGATGTCCGATTCCACGTTTTATTTGCACAGAGAGCGAAAAAGTTTCGTATTCTCAGTTTACAGATGGCCATGGGTATACCCAGGCCCTCCTTATCTTGAAGGAGGATGCTGGTAGTTCTTTTTCTAGCCAGTTTATCCGCAATGCAATTTCCCTCAAAGTCCCCTGTGTCCTGGAACCCATATCAGGTGAACTGAAAGCTGCCCAGCCATCTCTCCTTGAGACAAGCGGCAGTCATTCACTGACTTCATACACGAAGTCATCGAGACTAGAGACTTAATAGCCGCTTGGCTGTCCGAATATATACAGATATTCTTATCTTGGACTTGTAGGTTTTTTATTGTTGTTAAAGCCTCCCGGATTGCTGTGACCTCTGCCTGAAAGACACTGCAATGGTCCGGGAGCCGAAAAGCAATTCTAATGTCGAAATCCTCGACGTAGACCCCTCCCCCTACGCGGTCGTCTAGCTTGGAACCGTCCGTGTATACCTTTAACGAGCCTGCTGGGCCTGGTACCCCAGTATTCCACTCCTCTCTGAAGTTGGTTGTGAAATGTTCTCGATAAGTAAAAATACCAAAAAAATTATTAGTTTAATGCTTATGTGTCAAAAGAGGACTCCTTAACGCCAAAAAAATTTTTTTTTTAGTTATTTGGACTCTTTTGTGTATATTGATAGATCAATTTTTTTTGTTTTTTGTTTATTATTTTTTATAACTTTTTTATTGTGTTCTGGTATGCCTGCTTCCACCGCCAAATAATGTTACGAGCTCTATATTTTCTAAAAATTTTAAAGTTGCAGCTCTTGTTTGCGACATGTTAATGATGTTATTCGAAATAAAAAATTATTTCGATTAATCGAATCTTTCCCAGAGTCCAAAATATACATAATAGTGAGTTGATAGAGTGTTGGACTCGCAACGTCGCGACGTCATCAATTCCTAGTCGAGAAAATTGTACTATTTTTGTTTTTATTTGGTGTTTTGAAATATTCCTACTATTGATTTTTAAAACGAATTTGTTATTTTGAGCTTTAGTATAAACTATCTGAAGCTAGTTTTAAAGAAGACCTTTTTCTGTTCACCATTAAATTAAAAAGTTTAAAATTAATTTCAAAGCTTAAATTTATCTCCTAAGAGATTCACCTTTTATTTTTGAAGCATTTTTGTTATTTAAGTTATCAATGGAGTTGATTGAAAAAAGTTTCTCATTTTTAAGCATCATTCTTTCTTCAATTCATTCTTAGATTTTGTAAAACTTGATAGTGTTGCTTATTTGCAACCTTTTTTAATACTTAATCTTACCTATATACTACATATATAAAACTGCATTTGAATTTTATGGTGCAAAGTTTCTGCCATGTTGAGTATAATAATTCTTGAGTTTATTTTTTGAAAAATTTAAAAATTCTCTAGCTTTATATCCATTTGCCATATTTCTCTTTCAAATAGCTTTAAAGGAAATAAATCTCACTTAAACAATTATTTTTTTAAATTTTAACCCAACAGTATTACGTCAATATGTCAGTTATATCTTTCAAACGAATTAGGCTACTGATTATACGTATCCAAAAGAGATCCTTAAAAAATTAACTTAAATTCTTAGAAAATATTTTTGACGTCTACAAATTATATTTTCCTAATGATTTTGAGCGAAAAAGACGAAATTAAAATTCCATAAGTTTTCTACTACTGGCCGCTTCAAACATAGAGATCCTGTCACTATTCTCTCAAAACTGTTCGGATTGCGAAGATTATTTTCATTACTTCTTATAAATATGTTGACAGTTTCATATTGACTGCATTAGCGTTTTTTTTACTTTTTAATTTGAAAAGTACTAAAGAGTCTCTTAAATAATAAGCTTAAATTTACTCAGTGATTTTATAAATACAAATTTTGTACTAAAAGCTTTTATTCTTATTAATTAATAAATGTATTTAAGTTATTAATTAAACTTTTGTTGCGGTAGTTAAAGCTTGGCCTCATATTGTCATTGGCTTAAAAGGAAAAGGTTGGCATATGCAAAACATAGCAGCTGTTGTTACTACTGGAGCCACCTAGTGAGCATGGTGGCGTCATCTCATTTAAAGAATAAGAGGACAGCATTTTTATTGATTGCTTGTCTACGCCAGATTGCAGTTTGGACATTAACTTTCAGGGCTATTTTTATACCCTGTACCGTATGGTACCAAGGGTATATTAAGTTTGTGCAAACCGAAAATGTATGTAACATATAGAAGGAGACGTCGGAGACACCCCAAAGTTACCTAAAATATGATCAGGGTGAATAGAGAAGTCGATATACCCATTTGTCCGTCTGGTCCGTCTGTCCGTGTGAACGCCTAGATCTCAGAGATGGTAAGAGCTGAGACAGTTACCAAACTTTCATCAGTTTATTTTATTTTTTTGATATCGGGGATAAATTATATAGCTCCCATGGGGGTGTTTGAGACGACCTCGACAAAAAAAAAGCGTTTTAGATGAATAATTCGTTTGTTTATAAAGATATCTTAACCAAATTTGGTATTCGAAAGTTTTTTTATAGTTCCCAATCACTGTACCAAATTTGATCGAAATCGGTTGACTATATCATATAGCTCCCATAGGACCGATCGGCCAAAATAACTTTTTTAAAGAAAAAGTCGCTATATTTCGTTTTTTAATAAAGATACCAGATTTGGCGTTTGGAAATTTTTTAGACCACTTAAGCAATGTGCCAAATTTGAACAAAAGCGGTTGACTATATCATATAGCTCACATAGATCCAATCTTCCAAAAAATCGATTTTTTAACAAAATTTTTTGTGTTTCGTTTGTTTGTTAAGATATTGGGACCAAATTTGATATTTGTGGGTATTTTATAGTTCCTAAGCACTGTACTAAATTTAATCCAAATCGTTTGACTAGATCATATTGCTCCCATAGGACCAATCGGTCCAAAAACACGTTTTTTATACAAAATTCAATGTGTTTTGTTTGTTTGTATTATTATTATTAATTTGAAATAAATTTGGCATTCAGATTTTTTTAAGGTATTTAAGCATTGTGTCAAATTTTATTGAAATCGGTTGACTATATCATATAGCTCCCATAGGAATGATCGGTCAAAAAAAAATTTTTTGCTTAAAAATTCTTCTGTTTTAGGTTTTTTGTGAAGAAATCGGACTTTATTACAAGCTAGTGGTACAGGGTATCCTAAAGTCGTCCGCGCCCGACTTTACGTCCGCCATTTTTTTAAATAAACTTTGTTCTGTTACGGTCTAAAGGTCTTCATTATATATAATATGAAAAAAAACTAATTTTGCACCAAATGGAAGATATCTGATATAGTCAACAGATTTTTATAAAATTTGGTACTGTGCTGAAAAACTCTAAGAAATTTCCGAACACGAAATTTTGTTTAGATATTTTGATAATCGCAGACAGACAGACGGACATCAGTATATTGACTACTTTAGTCACCCTGATCATATTTTAGGTAACTTTGGGGGATACCCGATGTGTTCTTATGAAGGGTTTAAATAGAATTTGCGCAGTCAAAAGACTTTTTTCTCAAATTGAGAGCAGCTAGAAATCTTGGTTGTAGATAAAAATGTTTAATAGGAGAATGTTTAGAATGTATCTAAGAACAACTGCTTTCAAAAATCTGCTGAATCTGGTCTCGGTTTTTTCGCTATAGTGCCCCTATAGTGAGGTTATATCGAATATAGGATTTAAATTTCAATATTGAATATATATTGTGTAAAATTTTCGATTTTAGCTGAGAGTTCGGATATATCCTGTATATTTTTCTTATTTCCAAGCTCACCTTTACTATACACTATAACAAATTTTTGAGTGCTCAAAGCAAGAATGTTGCTGTTCTCTGCTTGCTCACATGGATGCCTTTTGATTACATACCCTACCCATGACATGTATTATTCGTATCCCTCAACAAAAACAGTTAACATCAAGCGTAAATGTCTCGTTTATTTGATTCTTGGCAGTTGTAACAAGTAGGAAAACTATATAACAAAAAACAGCAACAAGTAAAGCTACTATCTAATAACGCACTAAACGACTGAGTACGTTGGCGGGCAGATAGCTGGGACCGGGTGCGGAGGCTTCAGCGTACTGTCCTACAGGTGCGGATGCCTTAGAAGCAAAGTCGAGCGATTTAGCAACACCACCATCATGAGTGGCAGAGGAACCACCCAGCTGATCGTATTGTCCTTGGATAGCACGCTGAGCATTGATGGCATCCTCATTGGTGCGGTATTTGACAAAGTGCACCTCGGGCTTGCTGTTGCGATTGGCACCAACGGAGTTCAGCTTGTTGGCCAAAGCGCCAATGTCGGTCTGTTTGTTGAGCACATAGATGGCGGTTTCTTGTTGAGCAGCTTGCTTGGCCAAAGCCAAGGCAGCATTCTCCAAGCCGCTGTTCTCAGGACCCTTGACGAAAACAACGCGCAAAGATTTCTTCAAGCTGTTGGCAACCTGATCGGAGCTAGCGGGCTCATAGAAATCACCCTCATCAGCGGTATAGGTAAAGAATTCCTTCTCGAGTTCAGGTTGAGCGGCATAGCTGGGTGCTTCAGCCGAGGGAGCAGCAATAGGTCCACTTGGGCTAAAGGCAGGTTGCGCTGCAGAGGGCGCAGCAAAGTTGTCGCCGCCGAAGGAGGGGCCGGCGCTGAAGGAAGGTGCTGCAGCAAAACTGGGCGCTAGATTGCTAGCAGCGCCACCTGGCGCAAATGAAAGACCCGAGTTGGAGTGAGACACGGGCTGGTAGTTATAGCCCAGTTTGTCGGCGCGGGCCAAAGCCACAAAGCAGAGGACGATAAAGGCACGCATTTTGTGAAGTATTTTTTTTTTTACTACTTGGTTAACGACCGGGTTGATTGCAAGTGTGCATCTGTTGTGGCTTTTAGCAGGCTGTGACTTTTATAAGTATGTTTTGGTCATGCTAATCTTAGATTTGCCACCTGATACAGATGTTTGCCAAAAAAAAAAAAACTTGCAGGCATAAATCTAATGCTATACTTTGAAAGGAAAAAAAAAAAGTGGCGCTAACAATGAGTTATGACCAATTTGTGTATTGTTTGGCAAAGTTCATAAATATTGGTCTTAAGTAACTGCTGCACGGGGCCAACGCGGTCAACGTCTGCTGCAGCTCAGATTTCTGAGTCTTTTGCATAAACATTGACGTATGGAGCACATATATTTAAATTGGGTATAGCTTTGTGGTTGTAGACGCCATCGGACAGCTTTAGAATTTTGAGCTATGTGTGTTCCCCAAATTATGCAGCTTCCCTGTTTTTAATCATATACTGTGATGCTGGCTGGCTTAAATAGTTCACATATTGACATTGTTGACATGTTGCTGCAGTGGAGCAAGCTAGATCTTTTGCTGCGGCTTGTGCCTATTTTTGGCGATGAGCTGAGTGCTCGCTCGGCACTTCCGGCGCCGGAAGGTCGATCCACCCGCAATATTTGCATAATGCGCACAAAGAAATACAAAATTCGCATAACTTTAAAATAAATAAAAAAATATATATATAGATTTTGATTGCAGCCATATTGTTGCCAAGTCTCTATGAATTTGCATTTGAAATAATAAAAAAAAACGCTGCTTATTTTTTTTTCGAATTTGAACTTATATTGTATTGGCTGTGAGTAGGGCTTTAACTTTGGCAACAACGTCTTTGGCCATTTGTCAGCTCATTAGTAAAGGGACCATAAAATTACCCCCAATCGTGTTAACGTTGCAACGCCATTGGCCCAAAGCCAGACACTAAACGCTACACCAACCATAATACGTCAAAACCGAAATTATGCACAAAGATTGCGACAAGGTTAGTCTCCAAAAAATAGTAGAAAACAGCAAATTTTGACTATAAAATGATTTTTATGTAGGGCCGCAACAATAACAACTATCGATACGAAAACAATAGAGTCTGCTCAGTGAATGGCTAACAGCGAATTTGAGGGCCAACAAGAAGTTCTGTTATCGATTTATTCGCACGTTGTTTTAAGTTTAATTAAGTAGATCGATTTATGCCGCCCGTGTTCGAGTATTTTGCATATTTCTGCCAACACCATGTTAATTCTAGAGTACTGCATTGGCCACGATCTGTGCATCTATAAAAATGTTTGTTTGACAATCTGCAGACAACATTCTACAGCCAAACATTCAACATGCGTCACTTTATCGCTCTGTTCTGCCTTGTGGCTTTGGCCAGCGCCGACAAATTGGGCTACAACTATCAGCCTGTGGGTCACTCCAACTCGGGTCTGTCATTTGCACCCGGTGCAGCTGCCAGCCATGAGGCACCCTCTTTTGCTGCGCCTTCTGGTCCCGCCTTTGCTGCATCCGCTCCCGCCTTTGCCGCTTCTGGTCCCGCTTATGCCGCTGCTCCTGCTGCTGTTAATGAAAACTTTGGTTTTGAGGCTGCTCCATCAGCTGCGCAACCTGCTTTCAGCGCCAGCGCTCCAGTTGCTGCTCCCTCGGCTGAGGCACCCAGCTATGCCGCTCAACCCGAGCTCGAAAAGGAATTCTTTACCTACACCGCTGATGAGGGTGATTTCCATGAGCCCGCCAGCTCTGAGCAGGTTGCCAACAACTTGAAGAAATCTTTGCGCGTTATCTTTGTCAAGGGTCCCGAACACAGCAGCGTGGAGGACGCCGCCTTGGCTTTGGCCAAGCAGGCTTCCCAACAAGAGACTGCCATCTATGTGCTCAACAAGCAAGCTGATATTGGCGCTTTGGCCAACAAGCTGAACTCCGTTGGTGCCCATCAAAGCAACAAGCCCGAGGTGCACTTTGTCAAATACCGCACCAACGAGGATGCTGCCAATGCTCAGCGTGCTATTCAAGGTCAATACGATCAGCTGGGCGGCACTTCGGCTACTCATGACGGTGGTGTTGCCAAATCTCTGGACTTCGCCTCAAAGGCACCACAGCCAGCTGCCTCTGCACCAGCTGCTGCTATTGCCTCTGCTCCAATTGCTGCTGCCGCTGCGCCCGCCTACAATGCTGAGCCCGAAGCCACCGGTGTCAGCGCTGCCTATGTTCCACCACCACCAGCGCCAGGTAGCTCCTACCTGCCCGCCAACATCTTGAGACTGTTCCGTTTGTAGAATGCCATATTTCGAATTCAACGAATTAGTCTTTGGACTTCGCTTTGTTATTGCTTCTTTGTTATTGTTACTGAAATACAAATTATAATTAATTTAAAATTCTAAATGTTTGTTTAATTTTTATACCCTAATTTAAAGCAAGGCTACATGTTGAGCTTCATTGTGTTGAGCATAGAACGGAACTAGATACATATGTCTAGCATCTTGTTTCTGTATTAACATGTCTATAAATATGGCCAGCATACTGTTGCCTTAAGAAATAATTTAAACTGACTTTGGTACGTGTTGTTGATTTGTTTATCCACAACCTTAAGATAGGGATTTGAGCTCAAATGGTCGAAGAACAAAAGAAATGGATATGCCAGGATATATTTGTGTATGAACGGCTTAACAAATTTGGCAGTTGTACTCCTTAAACCTCGAATCAAATTGCCAATTGAAGGCAGTTAGAATATATAATAACATTAAAAAAAAATTGTTTTCCATATGAATCGAACTGCATTATTAGCTTTCAAGAATTGGTGTTGACAGTTTCCAGTACCTTGTCCAGTTAGTTTAGAAGAAAACTTGAAATGCTCATAACATATGTGGTGAAATGGGTTAAATTTTTGAATGATATGAAGTTGGGAGACAATCTTGATCAAACTTTGAAACAAAAGTAAAAACTTTTACAAAACTTTATAAATATAAATTTTGTAACGATTCAATAAAATATTTAAAATCTTTTTCTAACATCAATTGGTCCACTTTTTTCAAATTGTATGCCAAAATTAAGAGTTTATTCTCTAACATATTATTATATGTATTTATTATTATATAATTAAACGTATTTATTTATTATGTATAGAAATGTTTGGAATTTTTTAACAAATATTAAACATTTTTTGAAAAATCGTTTTTTTAGCGTAATTTTCGGTTATGAAACTCAAAAATTATAAATCTTTTTTTCTGCAGCACAGATTTCGAGAATTGTCGAAAAGCATATTTATGGGCGCATTTTTAGGTTATTCCTTAATATCTCGCTAACAACAAATATCTTAGACTCGAAATGTTTGTAAAAAATTCTCTTTCAGTCTAAAGATTATTAAAAACCAAGTTTAAAATTATTAATATGGAAAAATGGTTGAAAATTAAAATTTTGTCGACTTTTGTTACTTGTAATTACAGTAATTTTGAATTAACCTTAACATATCATATATCAATATCTTGATCATAATTTTCGTGATTCGCGACCCAAAATTACCCTAAAAATCAATTTTTAAAATAGTTTTACTTTTAAAAGTTTATTTTCTTTGACAATTTCTTAAAACATTTGTTTTTTTTCCGTAAAAGGGTTCCTCAAAAAGAGGTGGAGTACAGCGACCAAAAGGTCTTTTGTATTCTACCATACCCTTAAGTTAAAGTAAAAGACTTTCCGCTTTCCGCATGAACAGCAGTAGGTCTTTTGTTGGTATTGACTTGAGATGGAAGGGACTAATCTGTCCCTTTCCCATGTGACAAGCTCTGTCCCATACCAGCGCTGGGGAGTCACAGAGAATATGTCTGGTGGCTTCATCGTCTTCTCGACAGAGCCTGCACTCTGAAGAGTCCGATAGGCCAATTTTCTGTATATGTTATCTAACAGTGTGGTGGCCAGATAGGTATGCTACCAGGAGCTTAAGGTCCGCTCTGCCAAGACCTTTTGTCTTGATCACATCCAGAGGTTTGACATGCACTTTTGCTTGACGAAGCCCCGGAAGGGAGAACCAGTATCTTCTATGTTCTCATGCGGCCCATTTGTGTATCATGGTTTTGATTGTGGACCAAGCAATACCACAAAACGGCGCAGGTAATGTAGCCAGGGTGGAGGAATCCTGTCGTGCAAGATCGCCATCCACTCCCGAGTGTCCAGGCACCCATCCGTGAACCATTGTTGCCACCGGAGGACTCCACAGGGGCTGCCATCAGCCCAAGTCCGACTTGAGAGAAGAGATCTAAATTTCTTGTTATGAAAAAGTTCCGTAATAATAAGATCTGATCTAGCTGTTCTAGATCGATACGTCATAAAGGGAATATATAAGTGCGGCATGACCAACGCTCAAGGCCATATGCGTGGAATGTGTTTGTAAGCTGAACATGCACTCGGAGGTAACGCGCAGCATTATGCATAGGCTGAAGCGCATTAATACCAGCAAACCAACTAACAGCACACAGCTGAGCCCGCCCATTGCCGATGCCGAGGTGTCCACCACTCTAATTGATAGCCCTGCAAAAACTGACAACTCGCGCTCATCCAGTTCCGTCAAGCTACAAGCATACACTGGCGCAGCATCTGATTCTCGCTCGGGCACAGAATCAGCGGACGCGCGCATTAATAGCGTCAATGCCGCCGAAAGCTGGAAGTGGCACACGCGCTTTCCGAGCAATTAAGATCTTTGATGACAAATGCCAAGTGGTTAACTGGTTAACTCATTTGCTAAAAGTCCAGATGCGATCTGGATACGTAGTAGACTCTGCATGGCTGGCTTTTTGATGAAAATTTGCAGTGGTGTGAGTCCAAGGACCACACTAAGATATTTGACCTGGTCTGAATACTCCACCTCAGTTTTGAAGTTGCATGTTGTATCTCTTCGTGAAGGGAACAATCACAGCTTTTGGGGGTCGATGCTAAGCCCTTCACTTAGACACCAGTTTAGGGTAATTTGAAGAGCATTTTCCATCATCTCTCTGATGGTTCTTTCGTATTTACCCGTCACTATGATAGCCAGGTCGTCTGCGTACCCAATGACTTTATAAGCAAGCCTTGTTAGCTTAGTTAAAAGTTCGTCGATTACGAGAAATAACACACCTCCTTGTGGACAACCCTTTACAGCTCTTATGCTGACCGTTGTACCATCCACACCCGAGTGTCAAGGCACCCAACATAGCACGACTTTATTCCGAGCGGACAGGGCTTAGAGGTAGTTATGGCATTCTTTAACCATCCTGGAGGAGATGCTCCCGAATGACAATGCCCTAATAGCAGCTTGGCTATGTGAAAAAATTCATATGTTTGCTTCCATAGTTCCCGTGAGAAGAATACTAAGGCAGCAGATCTCTATGGCATGAATCTCCGCTTGAAAGACGCTGGGCCAGATGCACATTGTGGTAGAGATTCTGGTGTTGGGTCCAACGATTCCAACACCGACACCCTGCTCAGTTTTGGACCCATCCGTAAGAACCATTGTTGCCGCCGGGGGTTTTTACATCACGACCAAGTGTCCCGACTTCTGAAAATACTTAGATTTGTTGAAATTCCTTAAACTAATTATAATTAATTGGATTATTATTAATTTTAGAACATTTTTGTAATAATTCATATTTGAATGGCTTGTTTCTGCATATGATCAGAATAATTATGGGTAAATGAATTGGTTCTAAAAGTTTCTGATCATCTCTCGCTCCTTTATCTGCCGCTTACTTCAATATATAGTTCTTAATGATAAGAATTATTGTTTCACCTTTATTACCTACGCGAGGGTGTGCAAAGTTCGCCTATAGCAAGTTCATCTTCCGGTTTTTATCAATATCTATTTTTATCCAGTCGCACCCCAGAAATTCCAAGCCAAATTGTTTGCAAAAAGAAAAAAAAGATAAAACTTCAATAAAATTTGTCGCCGGAATGAAAACTATTTCATAACTATTAGTATTATTGGCTTAATATTTTCTATTGTATAAGCCGCATAAGACAAAAAAAAACAAGTTCAACAGGTTAAATTATGTGGCTAGTCGGGGGTATTATGAAAATGGCAAATTTGAACAAGTTCTTAGCGGCGAATAAAGTGTATTTAGTGATTAACATAATTTGTTATATCCGATGGTATATTGCTTTGGTAGATGCCCAACTTATGATATGGAAATGCACCCACACAATTTCCGAGCAATTAAGATCTTTGATGACAAATGCCAAGTGGTTAACTGCATTGTTGTAGATGCCAATTTAAAATGATTAGTATTGAAAATTAGCCCAAATATGTGACGAAGACGACGACGACGGCGACATCGACTATGATGACCAGAGATTCACTCTCAAGCATCGGCGCTTGGTTTCATGCTTCAAGA
Source organism: Chymomyza amoena (assembly GCA_037043745.1). Taxonomy (NCBI): domain Eukaryota; kingdom Metazoa; phylum Arthropoda; class Insecta; order Diptera; family Drosophilidae; genus Chymomyza; species Chymomyza amoena. Next base: position 293,806 of record JBAMAX010002515.1, read on the forward strand.
TTAACATAACAAAATGAGCGAACAAAAGAACTTGGCTACCGAACCGCCAAACAATTTGGAGCTGCCAATGTGCGGCCCGGAGTCCGCTTAGACGCCAACTCCGGCTTTTGTCATGGATTTGCATAAAAATGTTGTTTATTTGTAACCTGCAAGTTCATCACATTTTAATCAATACGCCGCGGCATACCGAGTTTAATCTAACGAAACATGTTAGACCCCGCTCAGGGGTCTAATAACCAATAACCAATAACCCAACAGCCCAACAACAGCGATATAAGTACATTAAAGCATAGACGAAGGCGAAGCGGTTACCGGTCCGCCGTAGTTGGAGCATAAAATTTTTATCTTGATTCCGACTACGGATGTCAAAAATGGTTATGATTGACATGCATGTATATAAATGCCACGACAGCTCGTATTGATAATCATTCTCAGTTCTCAGTTCAGAGCTCAAAGTAGAACCTAAAAAAAAAGATGCGCGCTTTTATCGTATTGTGTTTGGTGTCTGTGGCCTGTGCCGACAAGCTGGGCTATAACTATCAGCCCGTGGGACACTCCAGCTCAGGATTGTCGTTTGCACCTGGCAGCGGCGGCAGCAGCGGTGGTGGTAGCCTGGGCGGACTAGGCGGTGGCAGCCTCGGTGGCCTCGGCGGCGGTAGCTTGGGTGGACTCGGCGGCGGCAGCATTGGTGGTGGTGATTTGGGCGGCAGCCTAGGCGGTGGCAGCTTGGGAGGACTTGGCGGCGGTAGCATTGGTGGCGGCAGCTTGGGCGGCGGCCTAGGTGGCGGTGACTTGGGTGCCCCAACCTCTTACAACGCACCTGCTCCCGCTGCTGAACTCGAAAAGGAATTCTTCACCTTCTCCGCCAACGAAGAAGATTTCGATGAACCCGAGGCTTTGGAACGCGTCTCTGGCTCTGTCAACAAGGGTCTGCGTGTTGTCTTCATCAAGGGACCCGAGAACCGTGGCTTGGAGAACGCTGCTCTGGCTTTGGCCAAACAGGCTGCCCAACAGGAAACTGCCATCTATGTGCTGAACAAGCAGGCTGATATTGGAGATTTGGCCAGCAAGCTGAATGCCATTCGCAGCAACACCAACAACAAACCCGAGGTGCACTTCGTCAAGTACCGCACTCCCGAGGATGCTGCCAACGCTCAAAAGGCTATTCAAGGACAATACGATCAGTTGGGCGGCAAGAGCCAGACCCATGATGGTGGTGTAGCCAATGCCATCAACTTCGCTTCCCAGGCTCCAGTGCGTCAACCCACTGCCCAGACCCCCGATAACTCCTACCTGCCCTCATCCGTGCTGCGTCGTCTGCGCCTGCGTTTCTAAGCTATAGAACTGATCCGTATGACTGAAATGGTACAAAACTCTACGAAATAATTCTTATATGTTCTATATGCAGCACTTTTTTTGTTAACTACTTTGTTATCGACTATCGAATGAAATACAAAATTCTTATTTAAAACTAAACCAACGTTTTCTTTAATGTTTCCTTAAATGAAGCTGTCAGCTTTCCATGAAAAGTGCGGGTACTTAAGCCAAGTCTTCAAAATAATCGGGAAATTTGTTTTTATAATTAAAATGTTAATCTGCGTGAAGTAAAAGGTTAGACAAACTATTAGCACTGAAATTTATGGCAACAGCGCACACTAAAAACACCAAAGACGGAACTCTTATTGGTTATACATAATGTATGAGTGATAACAGCTGCTCAAAAATGTGGTCGAAATACAATTCCAACGGCTATGTTCAAGAGCACCCACTATGATGCCAAAGACTACTACCAACTGGCGCTGGCGCTGACGCTGATCGTATCACTCGCTGGGATTAGCATAAGCCACAACAACAACTTTAAACCACTAAAAGAGTTTATTAGAAAAGTCATAAAAAATTATGTTCGCAGCGAATTATGCAAATTTTGGAGCCAAACGCGCGAAAAGCAGTTGAAACGAATAGGCAATAGATCGAAGACGATCGATGATCGTGGATTTGGAAACTGGTGCAGATATCGTGCGTTAAGTGCCCTCAATATGCAGCTCTTGAATTCGCATATAAGGCGTGGGCGTCGCTGAAGACAGTATACAACAAGTTTACCTTTCAAACAAGCAACAGTTTAGCTGCAACTCCAAAATTTACAAAATGCGTGCCTTTATTGTAAGTAGCGCCTAAATTGGGGCCCAAGCAACTCGACTTAATTGTTTTCTCCTTTTCTGGTAGGCCCTCTGCCTTTTGGCCGTTGCCTCAGCCCAGTCTGGCTACAACTACCAGCAGCCTGCTGTACAGGAAGCTGCATCCTACCAACCAGCTGCACCCAGCAATGGCTACATTCCTCCTGCCAGCGGTGCATCCAACTTGGCTCAACCCATCAGCTATCAGCAACCTGAATCCCATGCTGCGCCACAGTCCTACGAAGCACCCGCTGAGCTGCAAAAGGAATTCTACACCTTCAGCGCCAATGAGGGTGACTTCTACGATCCCGTGGACCAGAACCAGGCCGGCAACAGCCTGCGCAAGGGTCTACGCGTTGTCTTCATCAAGAACCCAGAGAACAATGGTCTAGAGAACGCTGCCGTCGCCTTGGCCAAGCATGCTGCCCAACAGGATACTGCCATCTATGTGCTCAACAAACAGGCTGACATCAGCGATCTGGCCAACAAGTTGAACAACGTGAACAACAACCGCGCCAGCAAGCCTGTTGTGCACTTCGTCAAATACCGCACCAACGAGGATGCTGCCAATGCCCAGCGTACCATTCAGTCGCAATACGATGATTTGGGCGGTTCCACCTCCTACCAGGATGGCGGTGTTGCTCCCGTGCTGAACTTTGCTTCACCAGCTGCAACCCGCAATGCTGCACCAGTGAGCCAACCCGATAACTCCTATCTGCCTGCTTCAGTGCTGCGCAAGCGCTTGTAAGCTCAGCACATGGGCCAAAGATCTCCCCATATCCTACCCCTACCCCTACCCTTTTCCCCCCAAATCGCACGTTATCGACTGATTCCTATTCGCCCGCATATGTTAATGTTGCTTTTGCTCCACATAGTTTGTTAAGTTTCTTGTTGAATTTAAATATGTTAAAAATAAATTTTTTGTTAAACTGAATTTTTTCGTGAAGTTTTGTAATCATTTGTTTTGCCAAAAAATATTTGGGTCAACTGAAGCGCTAAGACTTTGTTGATTGAGCCATTTACCAAAAAGGGCTACAAACGGCTGAATCAGCGCTCCTTTTACAGTTTAAGTGTTGGGCAAGCTAAACAGCTGCATATTATAAAACGCTTTGATTTCGTGGGTAAATGGTACACAGCTGCTTCGGTGTCCAATGAGCTTGGATCATGCTGCGTTTAGTGGTAAGACGGATTTAACCAGGGGTCATATATATAATATTAACACTTTTCAACACTTTAGCTTTTGACTCTTTTTGCGGGCTGTCATGCCAAGCTGGGCTATCAATATGAGGCGCCTGCTGGCCTACAAGGCTATGAAAACTTTGAAGAACAGCTGGATGTGGATCTACATGCGCAGCTGCCGGAGAACTATCAACTACAAACGGATAATCAGTATCAGTCTTATGACAAATTTCACAAGCATTTCTATGCCTTTGAAGCGCCCTATGATAATGCCGAGGAAAAGGAACGCGTAGAGCAAAAGCTAACCGCAGCGGCTGAGAAGAATCTACAGGTAGTCTTTATAAAAACACCCGATAACAAGGCCTTGGAGGGCGCTCTGCATGCTTATGCCAAACAAAGCAGTCAAGATAAAACCGCCATCTATGTGCTGAACAAACAATCAGATCCGGAGCAGCTAGCCGGCAAGCTAAGCGTTTTACGCGCTCAACATAACAGCCAGCCGGAGGTGCATT